>PVKU01001481.1:0-298897 GCA_004027475.1 Anoura caudifer | reverse complement strand
TTATCTAAGAAAAAGAAGATAAAAAATAGGACAGTAAAAAGACAGCAAACTCACAGATATTAACAACCACACCTAAAACAAAAGCAAACTAAGCAAACAATAGAACAGGAGCAGAAACACAGAAATGGAGATCACATGGAGGGTTAGCAACAGGGGAGTGGGAGGAGGAGAGAGGGGGAAAAGGTACAGAGAATAAGTAGCATAGACAGTGGGTAGAAAATAGACAGGGGGAGGGCAAGAATAGTGTGGGAAAAGTAGAAGCTAAAGAACTTATGACATATGGACATGAACTAAAGGGGGGAATGTGGGTGGGAGGGGGTATGCAGGGTGGAGGAGAATGATGGGGGAGAAATGGGACAACTGTAATAGCATAATCAATAAAATATAATTAAAAATAAAAAACTTGCATGTGGAAAAAAATAAAAACCCTAAGAAAATAAAGGCAAATGTCAAAGCAGGAAAAACTATTTGTAACTTACTCATAAACAAAGAGTTAATATTCTTAATATATAGAGACACCTAAATATAGAGAAGAGACTAATAACACTTTAAATCTTACAATAAATAATAAATATATGAACTGAGAGTTATAGGAAACAATGCCAGTGGCTCCTAACCACATAAAAAGATGTTCACCCTCACTCACAGTAAGAGCAAAGCTACTTGGAGAGACCAGCTCTCAACAGTCAGAACGGTAAAAATCAGAAGTTTGACATCCTATTCTGTTGAAAGGCTAGTGGGAAGGCAAAATGATATAACCCACTGGGTAAGAATTTGATAATATCCAACAAAATTCCCAGAAGTCAAGAAATCGATCAAAGACCACTGGAGTCACATCAAATGGACACAGAAGCCAACCTGAATAGGCTCCCAGTAGCCAAAGATGGGACATTTTGACCTTAAGGACAATTACAGTCAATTAACATACCTTAAATAAGTTTAAACCCACAAATTTATTATTACACTTTTTTAAAAACCTTCATTGATTACCCTTGGAAATCAATTTATTCTTTTGAAAACCAGTAATGAAAGAATTAAGTATTTATTCTGCTTTTCGTACACACACTAAAGCAGGACTATTAAGAGGGAAAGTCTCTATATATTAAGGATAGTAATTTTTGTGTTAAAACAAACAAAACAAAAAAAAAAGCAGAACAAACCTGTAGATGCAGAGAACAGGTTGGCGACTGGACATAGAGAAAGGGAGTTGGGGATGGGAGAAATGGGTGAAGGGGTCAGTTGTATGGTGAAAGATGGTAACTACACGTTCGGTGGTGGTCACTTTGTAGTGTATCCAGCCATTGAGTTATACAGTATACCTGAAACGTGTAATGTTATATACCAATTTTACATCAATTAGGAAAACAACATATCCATCCCCTCTACCCTTCCCTTAGAGCCCTGAGGTTCTGGCATTGGCAGTGGAATAATCAGTCCTGCTCATGCGCTCCAACTTTCTCAATCCTTCCTTTCAGCAGCAGAGGCTCACACTCTTCCAGCAAACCTGCTTCACAAGCCAAATTGCTCAGAGAGAATGAAACCCAGAGTTTACAAAAGGTCTAGGATCCGAGGCATCTTCTCTGAACTTGACAAAGATCCAGGAAATTACAAAGAAAACCCAGTTCTTCCTAAGGGTGGGGAATTTTATTTTTTTCCTGGGATGCAAAATTGAAGTGCAGGGTACCACAATCGAAGGTCAAGCATTAGAGCAGGAAAGGCAAACAGAAAGAAAGGGAAGGGAAGATGCAAGGGTTAAAAAAGCAGCACAGACCAAGGAAGTCAGGGAGACCCTTGAAAGAAGGAATTGCCTCCCAGCCAGAGCCAGGGGTCAGATGCCATCAATTCATTCTCCCTGTGCAAATCTGTCTTGATCTGGAAAACCAACTGACAAATAATTTTCCTCTTCCATTTTGCAGGTAGGTGCTCAACGATCAGAAATACGAATAGGTTTGGTGGTTTAGTTTAGACATACGTATGTGGTTCTTTCATTATACTCTGAATCAGAGCAAGCGATTTCATCTCATCTTCAACCACCTTACTCTTGTCACCAGATGCTGCAGGAGCAGACAGCGAAGCCCTGGTGAAGTCTAGGTGTGGCCCCATCTGGTCACTCCTTGTGCTGGAGAAGCACAGGTCGCATACCTCGTCCTGTCTCAAGTATGGGGGACACTCTCATGGCTCTAATAGCCGGCTCAGAGCTGGGAGAGGGGTGAGAAGCCGGAGCCAGATCTTTATTATCTATAACAGAATTTAACTCCGGTGCCCTCATTTCTTTCTCTGTAGCAGAAATCAGTCTTTCCAATTCAAGGTCACTCAGCCTCTTTCGGATTTAAATATGGTTCATTTGAAACGTACACTCTCCTCCCACCCCTCTCCTACCCTTCTTGTTCTAAACTCCTCTTGTGGAGAGAGGCAGGTGTCCTCCTAGCTTCTGGGGGAAGACCCGATCTCCAAGCTGTCCTCCGTGCTGACCAGCTCCCCAGGGGTGGGCCTCATCCTCTCCGGTCCTGACCATTCACCAGCCTGCTATAGCTTCTCACCAGCAGGTACAGGCATTCTGCCTCTTCCTTGTGGAATCCAGACCCAGGCTCTTTAGGACCTGCCAGCTTGTGTCCAGCTACTTCTGCAGCCATTGTGGGGGCCATGGAAGCTTCTTGGATGTCATCTGACCCCACTTTGGAGAGGTCAGAATCGTGTGGGATTCTGTGAAGTTGTCCTCATTCTGTCAACCTGGACTTTGCCCGGCCATCTCTATTCCATAGCCTGAGGCCATGTTGGTCTCTGGGCTACAGCCCAGGAAGAGAGAGTCACAGTGTCTCCTACTCTTGGAGTTATTTCACTCCATTCACAGTTTCAGTGCCCAATCCCAACCCCTCCCCCTGTAATTCACCCCAGGAAATAGGGATGCTGAGCCCCTTCACAGAAACGCCTAAATTCTAGCAATATCCACGTTGCTTTCTCCTTCCCCCAGCTGGTCACATTTTTATCTCCTTTTGAGTGGGAAATAAATTATGTCATCCTGCTTTCTAAAATCTCAGCTCTCTAGACTTTGGCTTTTGATATTTAAAGCTGAGCTTTTTAGAATTTTAAAAAAAGTAAAGCCTTAGCTTTGCAGACAATTGTTTATGTTAGGCAAATAAGAAGATTCGATCAGAAATCCAACGGATGTCTTTGTTCTAGCTCCCTCCATCTGCTCCCTGAGAGCAGTGCACTAAAAATCTATGGGTGTATTCTCGATGGGAGGGAGGACAGAAAAAAGGTGTTGTATGGAAGCAGGGACTCAGGTTCTAAAGATCTGCATTGTGATAATTGCCCTAGAATCCCCTCTCATCTCATCTCATGCTCAAATGTGGTAGACCCCGCTCTGTCCAAGGCCCTGTTTCTACCCCCTGCCCCCCAGGCAGGGCACTCACCACCTTCAGAACATCACTGACAGCCCACCTCCACCAGGTGCCTTCCCTGATGACACTGCCCACCCTGGTTGCCTGTCTCACATCAGCAGCACCTGTCCGCAGCTGTTACCATCTGGTCAGGTCCCCAGACAGGTCTCTTCTGCAAAACCATGTCCAGCCTCTGCACGGTTTACAGAGGCTGCAAGGTGACCTGATCACTGAGGGCCCCCCAGGCCAGCTGAAGGACATGGGGAAGAAGACCCGGGGACTGACAGACCCTCAGAATGTAACACTTGTGAGAACCCTCAGGAACAAGGAAGGAGAGAGCTAGGCTACTCTAACTTGCAGTGAGAACAAGGAGTTGGAAAGGCAGAAAAATCCTGAGGGGTATAAAGCTGTCCCCGGCCTGTTGCTCAAACCCTACATCTGTCCAACCTCTCGCATGCTCGTGATTTTTCTGTTTTTATTTTCTATCTTGGCATTAAAAAATTGATTTTTAAAAATCTATATATTCCTGTAGAGCAAATGGATCCTTGCTTCCGTGTCCCAGTTTTTATAGCTCTTTCCATGGGCTGTTATCGCTTCCCATCATAACACCAACTATTACCATTTTTATGCTTTTGGGAAATTGAAACTGCACGCACCTTAGAGTCGGGAGAGTGTGCATGCACTCTGATGCCCCCCCACATGGCTCCCCACAGAGGGGCTGCTCAGGAGGCATTATCCACTCACTAAATGTCAGCAGGAGATATTTGGGTTTGGCAAAAGGAAGCACTTCAGAAATTGGCTAGGCACTGGGGCAAAACATAGAATTATTCTTTGGCGATATTTAAAAAGGAGGACCATCTTGTCCTCACTAAAATGCATTTAGCATCCTCCACCTCCTCTGTCTTTCCGTCTCCCATTTTCCCCAGCCAAACATTGCCAAGGCCATGGCTATTGCTGCTGAACTTCCCCCAGAGCCCAAGAATAGTGTCACCACTGCTTTATGATGGTTGTCATTTCCAATAATCCTGTAATAGCAGCACCATGAGAAACCAGTGGTGCACCTTGGAAGGTACTCAGCTGCTCCATGGGGCCCCACAAATTAGACTGCGAATTAGCCATTTATCGCCCCAGGTTGTCAGTCCCACCCGCTGTTTCTTCCCTCTCAGCCAAGGTTAGAAAAAGATCATTCTAGGCCCATAGGATCGAGTAGAGAGGACCTGGAGTTAGCGACCTGAAGTGAATATTGCAGGAGAGAAATTCCCAGAAGGGCTTAAGAAAGAGCACAGTGTGGCCAATAGACCATCACTGACAATTAGGCAGTAGGTGCCTTGTTGCCTCGTATATTTGTAGTTTGGGGAGTGTGTGCACGTTGGTGAAAAGTTTAAAATGTAAAATTAGACTTAACAATTTCATGACTTTAAATAAATCATTCAGTGTATTCTGTGTGCATATCTGATTTAAAGTCATGGTATTGATAGAGATGATGATGATGATGATGATGATGATGACAACAACAACAGCAACAACACCTGACGGTGCCGTTAAATTAGGTAGAAAAAGCACTTCCATAACTGTAAAACACTATAACTGTAAAAATATTATTATTCCAATGTCTGACACGCTGTTACAGTACCTTTATTGCAATTGAACAAAAATCTGTCTAATTCCATCTATAATATTCTCTAAGAGCACCCACGCACACTGGCACAATTCTTCATTCACGAAACAGTCCTTTAAGTACCGGAAAGTCCTCCCAACACCATCCCCAAGGCTTCTCACCGCCAGGCTCACAGCACTCAGGTTCTTTGACATATTCCCCACACATGTGTCATGGGCCACATAGCACCATGAGTGTAGCCGTGGCCCTGTGGGCTTCTGAGAAGGATCCTTTGGCTTCCCTAAGTACCTGGATTGCTAAGATGAGCCCTTCTGACACTGATGCCTCAGCGAGGGAAGCTTGTGCCCCAAGCCGGGCCACTGTCCCACACTCAGTGCCACCCCCCACATCCCTGGGTCCACTTTGGCCCTTGTCTGCTCTTGCTCCTTCTTGTAGCCCAGTTAAAATGGGCCTGGAGCAGCACAATCAAACAGAGAGGGCGTGAAAAATCTACACCCCAAGCTTGAACACCATGGAGATCTCATTTTAGCCTATGGAAAGCACATGATTTAGAATAAGAGAAGAATCATTTATGTATTAGATTTATATAGCTTCTTTCGTCTGAAATGCTCAGGGCATTGTACCAGGGCATTTTGATGAATTCTCATATTATTTCTTCGTAGCTGCAGGGCTCAGCTTCTCTGGACTGTGCAAATGCCCCTTCACTCATGCGGGCTGAGCTCTCCCTCCCTTGAAATGCAACCGTGTTTTGTCTGTTGCACATGCATGGGGTCCCATGGTGCAGGGCAGGGGTGGAGAATGCTGAGCTGCAGCAGAATCTCAGATCACAGAGCCAAAGGAACCTTTAGGGAGAGTCCCATCCATGCCGTCATGTTAAAGATGAGAAATCGTGACCCTGAGAAACAACTTCCTTGAAATGGCAGCTAATTAGGGACGGCTACTAGCCATGGTTTTTACTCCCTCTCAACAGAAAAGCAAAAGAAAAATGAGGCAGGGCTACTCAGCACTCTGGAGAGAGAGAGAACAGAGAGTGACAGGACACTTCCTAACAGCTCTCTTAGCTTTTGCCATAGAAAGCTGCAAGCTTCCAGAGAAGAACCACCATAATGACTAGGTGAGTACAAGGAGCGGCTGAAGTCAGGATCAAAGAGCCCAGCCAACCAGGTCAGCTCTATTGGTTATGATTTAAAAGGATGGGGCAAGACAATGGTTTGGTGTTTCACAGTTAAGTACCAAGTAGGAAAAATAACTTGAGTGGCACAAGGGAAGATAATTGGACAATGGGGCTGCAGAGGCTAAATCGAGAAAGGAGGAGCTAAGGCTGAGCCTATAAGGATGCCTCCCCAGCGCAGACTCCAGTGGGGGCCCAGGACACTGTGCTGCAGACAGAGTCTGTGTGTGGCAGTTGAACGAGTTCGTCATGCTTCTTTGCTGTCTTCATTCTTGTAATGATTATAGGCTATATATACACGCGTACACAGAAAATGTTCAAACACTCCTACGGCCACGAAAATCCCTCCCCAAAAGCCTGTTCTCTCCTCTAATTAATACCCAATGTGAGGAAACCAGAGTGTGCTCCCATTACCTGCCAAGTTCTGCTATTTTTAAAATCCAACAACACGGTTTCAGATTCTATGATTTGGTCCACACGCAGCCCTTCAAAGGTGATTTTCTCAGTTTCCCCACACGTGAACTTTCAGCCAGGTGGTAAAAGCAGCCCCACTTTGAGATGGCTCGCGTTTGCTTGAAAAGATTCTCCTATCCCAGCGGCTGGGCTGCCTGCCCTTTCCCTGAAGCCTTCCCCAGAGGGAGAAATAAAGAAGCCAAACAGATGTGGAGTGTGAGGTCACATTATACTACGACGGAACTGAAAATCCTTCTGCTTGCTCTGGAAGCGGATAGCGTATTGTTGGCTTTGAGTAGACTCATGCCATCAGCAGCAGAGTCCCTAGATACACTGTGACATACAGAGGCAGTCAGACCTCAGAGGGAACCTCCAAACGCTAGGCCAGGAGAGAATTCAAGCTGTCTGACAACTTCTGCAGCTGCAGGAACTTTGAAATGATATAAAGCAGTCAGTACCCTGAGGGCTTTTTAAAGTGGGAAGACCTGGTGTTCAATGGTCAGTGTTCATAATGAAGAGCCTACAACTTCCCTACATAAAAACTAGCCAGTATTGTCTCCTTTCCCCCAAGAATCCACTTTGACAAATTGGCATTTATCCTTAATACGTGAACAAGCACCCTCACTATGCAAGAGCAGTGGGTTAGGTGCTGTGGGAGACACACAAGGGTATAAGGCTGATCCTCACCTCAGGATTTTTACAATTGATGGAAGACATAAGACACTACATGTAAATAGAACCCCCCCCCCCCACCCACAAAGTCTGAGGATGAAGAACGCATTGATTTTGAGTGAGGGAAGGCATCCATCGCAAACTCGAGAACACTCACCAGAGATGAGGCCCACACATTCTAGAGACTGAGAAAGCCTGATAAGCCAGAGGGAGAAAGAACAACTGAGACTCTCTCCTCATGCCAGAAAATAGCAAATCCAGCTTCAGAGTTGGTGTAAGCTCACTTCACCTACTGCCCCAGGGCCTAATCACCTCCCAGATGGAGAGTAAAGGTTGTTTAAGATCAGCCCCCCACCTTGGGAAGTACGGATAGATAAAGGGTCCAACGTACCAGGAGCCGACCTCCCCCCTGCAGGGCTGTGTAAGACTGATGGTGTGGTTTCAAATGTTTGCCAAGAGCAACAGAAGGTGTTTTCCCTCTTGGATTTTTTTTTTATTTGCCTCCTTCCATCCTGCCTTTAAGGGTAGCTCAAATGTGACTAAGAATTGGGCACCCTGCTTATTCCACAGTCCCCTGTACTTCTCTGGCAGTCACCCTGCTTGTCCACAGTCCCCTGGTCCCTATCAGCCCATGTCTCAGCACTCAGAGGACACTGAGATATGGCAGGATTCGTCACAGAGTAAAAAGTCATGGAGTTAAACAACCCGTGTATCTTTCAGATATTGGAACCTTCCACCATATTTCCCCCAGATGCTCATCAAATCTACCCAGGGAGGGGACCTTACCACCCCAACACACAAGCTAATCCATCTTGGAACCGTTACACTTGTGAAGTTTGCCCCGCCTTGGATTTCCCTGACATTTTCTTGAGTTGCTCCTAATTCCATCTCTTGGGTCCACCCAGGACCAGTCTAACTCCTTTTTCACAAGACTGCCTGTCAGATATTTGAAAGGTCTCAAGTCCTTTGAGCTCTTTCTTCTGCAAGAGCAACATATAGACATCCTTCAACCATTTCTGATATCACTTGGTTTCAAACCCTTGCATCTTCCTATTTGATTTCTTAATGCTTTAAGAGACCAATTTGTTCTCTCTCACTTCAAACCTGGCACCTAAAAATGAACAAAACACTCTAGACATAAACTGGCCAATGTAAAGTTAGACGAAAATTCTTCATTTGAGATACTTAGACACCATAACTTTATAAATAAGATCCAACACTGTATTTAACTCTAAAGTTGTGGTCACATGCCATGGCATGTGCTTACTATAGACTAAAATCCTTTAGCTACAAGTGCTTCCCATCTGCTGGTAAAATAATTGATTTTTATTTATTATGCCTCCCTCATACAGCTGAGCGTTGTCCCAAAACCTATGTAAGGAAGTGGTATCTTGCATGTTCTTTCCATCCCTTCCACTTGAGCCCTAATTATAGATTCAGATGACTGTTTCAACAACCCAGGAAAAGAAACACTGCGCCTGATTGAGAAATCTCCATGGGGAGGGGTCAGCATGAGTCCTGCACGGTGAGGATAAAGGTTCCTGCAGCCCCAGAGGTCCCAGCGCTGCTCCTGATTTCCATTCTGAGCCCTCACTTCCAGGGCCCTAAACCCACCAGCAAGGCCTACAGAGAAGCCCTGAGCAGTGAAGGAACCTCTCCCAGAACTGAGGGAGAAGAAAGGAGACCTGTAAAAATCATTTTGCTAACATGTTAACTTTTCAAACGATAGCAGTGTTCAATAACTAACAATGTGTTGTACTGTATAACATGTGGAAGTAAAATGTGTGACAAGAATGATGCAAAGGACAGGAGAGGGAAACATGGAAGTATGTTATCTGAAAGTTCTCATTTTATGTATGAAGCAGCATAAAATTATTTACAGATAGACTGTGCTGATTTAAAGGTGCATATCGCAAGCCCTAGAGCAAACACCTTCCCAACACACACATGCACACACCACAGGGATAGCTAGCAAGCCAATGGCGGGGAGAAAATAGAGTAACACAAAATGCTCCATCAAAAAAAAGGTAAATAAAGAGGAAAATATGAACAAAGAACAGACTAAAACAAACCTGAGGAAAAAACAAGAAGAGAGATACAGATTTAAACCCAATATATTGGTAATTACATTCAATGCAAATGATCTAAGCAGTTCAATTAAACGGCAGAGATAGGCTGAATAAAAAAGCACAACACAAAAGAACATGCTGTCGAGAAGAAACCAACATCAAATATAAAGCTAAAGCTAAGCTAAAACTAAAAAGATGTTCAAAGGTATGTGATGCTCAACTAACCAAAAGAAAACTGGAGTGTGGATGTTCATGTCAGAATAAGGGACGGAACCCAGGATAAAGAGCCATGTTTAACAATGGCTTCCTCAAGAAGACATAACGATCCTTAATGTTATCTACCCGACAACAGAGTGTTCAATGCAAGAAGCAAAACATACGGAACTCAAAGGAGAAATAGACAAGCACATAACTATAGGTGCAGATTTCAACATGCCTCTCTCAGTAATTGATAGAACAAGTAAATCAAAAACTCAGTTAAACACAGAAGACTTGCTCAGCTTTTGAACCAACCTGAACCTGGTTTCGTAGAACACTGTCCATCCCACTCCGAACCATGTGCTCAGGAGGATGTATAATGTTCTCTGACCACAACAGAATGAACAGATCAAGATAAAAAAGTATCTGGTAAATCTCAAAGTGTGTTGAAATTCAACAGAATGCTTTCAAATAATCCATGGGTCAAATAAAAATCATTAAAATTAAAGTATCTTGAACTGAGCAACAATGAAAACACATATCACAATATGTGGCATGCAGCTAAAGAAGGGCTTATGGGGAAATTTATAGCTTTAAACACTTCTGTTAAAGGAGAAGAAAGATCTAAAATAAATTATCTAAGCTTCCACCTTAAGAAGCCAGAAGAAAGAGCAAATTAAATCCAAATGAAGAAGAAAAGTGAAAATATAAAATTAAAAGCAGAAATCAATGATTTAGAAAATGGATAAAATAGAGAAAAATCAGTAAAAACAAAAAAAACTGGTTGTTTGAAAGATCATTAGCAGTAGCATCAAAAAAACAAGAAATATTTAGGGAGAATTTAAACAAAATATATGCAAAGGCAACTAATTGCATAATACTAAACATTGTTACATTAGATAAATTAAAATACACCTAAATATATGGAGAGATATAATATGTTCTTAGAGTAAAAGACTCAATATTATTAAGATTAATTTTTCCTAAATTGATCTGTAGATTTAGATTGGGATTCCAATTTAAATGGCAGCAAGTTTTCTTGTAGAGCTTAACAAGTTGATTTTAAAATTTATATCAAAGTTCAAAAAGCTTAGAATATCCAAAATAACTTTGAAAAAGGAGAATAAGGTGGAAAACTTACACTACCTGATTTCAAGACTTATTATAAAGCTACAGCAATCAAGAGACTGTGGAATGAGTACAAGGATAAACATATAAACCAATGCAATCGAATTGAGTGTTTAGAAACAGGTCTGCACGTATCTGGGTCAATTATCACTTTTGACATAAATGTCAAGAGAATCCAACGCAGGAGAGATAGTTGTTTCAACAAATGCTGCTGAAACATTGGGATATCCCTACAGAAAACAATAAACCTCAATCCTTCGCTCACATCAAACAAAAATAATAATAATAATAATAATAATAATTTGATTTGGGTCATAGACTTAAATGTAAAAGCTAAAAGTATAAAAGTTCTAGAAGAAACCATAGGGGGAAATTTTTGTGACCTGGGGATAGGCAAAGATTTCTCAGAGAAAAACATGAACCATATAAGAAAAAATAGGTAAATTGGACTTCATCAAAAATAAAAATTTCTGCTCTTCTAAAGATAAAAATTCCATTACAAAAATGGAACGGAAAGACACACAAGAAAATACTCACAATACGTGTGTGTAACAAAGGACTGGTACCTGGAATATTTAAACAATGTCTCAAGCTCAATAAGATAAACAACCAATTTTCCAATGAGAATATATTTGAACAGACACTTCACAAAATAAGATATACAAATCTCAAACACATGAAAATATGTTTATCATCATTAATCATAAAGAAAATTTAGGATAGAACCATGGTGAGATACTACTACACACCCACTAGAATGGCAAAAAGAAATTTAATTGATTATATTATGTGTGAGGAAATGGAGCAACTGGAATTTTCATAGACGGCTGGGGTTCAATAAAATATTTTAACCACTTTGGAAACAGTTTCACAGTTTATGAAAAAACACTTTCCATACAACCCAGCAGTTTCATTCTTAGGTATTTATCCAAGAAAAATAAGAACATATTTCCACAAAAAGAGTTGTGCACAAGTGACCACAGCAATTTTATTTATAATAGCTCAAAACTGGAAACAACCTTAATGTTTAACAACAGGTGAATCCATAAGCGAATTTTGGTCTATCTATAAAGTGGGACATGATTCAGCATTTCAAGAAACTATACATTACACACAAAATGAGTAAACCTCTAAAATATCCTGAGCAAAAGAAGCCAGCCTCATAAGAGTACTTACTATTTGAATTCCTTTATATGAAATTCAGTAAGGGCCAAATTGATGCTATACTTTCCACCAAGTGTTATGAGTAGTAGGGGTATTGATTGCAATGGTATATTTATATCTTGACTGTGGGGGTTCTTACTCCATCATACACATTTCTCAAAGTTCATCAAACTGTACGCTTAAAGTGGGTGTATTTTATTTTATGCAAATTATATCTCAATAAAGTTGGTTTTCTAAAAATACAATTGGTCACAAGAACAAACCAACACCCCTTCAGACCCTCCACAACCTCCCCCCACACTATTTTCCAAACTTGTTTTTCACATGCCCCAGGGTCAACATAAGCCTCGAATTCCAGCAAATGGGCGTCCAGCCTCTCCCGCCCAGACAGGACGATTCCGCGGCACTGTGCTTGGCTGCCTGCACTGTGTCCATCTAGCCTCTCTGTTCAGCTGATCCCAGATTCATGACCATGCCTTCTTGCAGCCTTCCTCTGGTCACCCCAATTTTCTTACCTTCTGTTATTTGCACCACTTTTACTATTTGGGCTGTGCCTTACTTGTTTTATGCGTGTTCCTCTCATCTCCCTAGCTAAACCGCTTCCCTTTGATATATCGTCAATCCTGGTTCTTCCTGGTATTTTCGTTCTATAGAGCTGCCATGTGAACACCGAATTAGTCAATGCCAACCCACTGCTCCCAGGGGAAAACGCAGGGCTGGATTCCTGCAAGACTCTGGTCACAACATGTCATCAACCAATCAATACATAACCCTGTTTTGTGTGCATTTCTGTTTAAAGACACCTGGTTTAACATATATTGTTGATTCATTGAACTCATAGCCAACCAACGCATTGTAACTCCCACCTGAATAAAGTTTTACCTAACACTTATTTCTCCCTAAGGCACACCGCAGCCCTTCAGCATGAAGCTTGGGGGATATCTTAAGCAAAGAAATCACCAAGAAAAATGCAAAAACGTGGCACTAAATACATCACAAAAAGGATGCTTATTCAGGGTAAGGGAGAGAAAGCAGGAAGGCAGAGCATGCCTGGCCCTGGCTAGAAATGTGCGTGGTGAGCAAATCCAACTTGGCCCAAACAGCACATGTTCATGAACCACCGTGAAGGGCCCACAAGTGTTGGTTAGGGGGTTACAATAGATCTGGGCAAGCAAGTAAATCATAAATATGGAATCCACGAAGATCATCTGTACTTCACACTTCGTAGGCCGTCAGTAATCTGTGCAGACAGTCGGAAGGTCAAACAAAAGAAGGAACTGACTCGTGGTTTTAGGAGGCGCATTCAGGCTGGAAGACATGCTCTCCAAGTCAGTTGTTGAGACTCTCCAAGAGACAAGCTGGGGGCCATTGCTAGGGAGAGGCTAAGCTGAAAAATCTCATACTATCATCTGCTATGGTAATATTCAGTAAGGAGAAGGGGGGCTCTTGTTCTTTATTAGCAACCTGAAAGCTATCTGCTTCTGACCGGGGACAATGGATAAAAGAAAAAGTTGACTGTCGTGTTTGTAAAGCAAAGAGGTATTTGCTAAAGAGAAAATAGACTAGAGAGAGACAGAATACAAATGATTTAATTTAGCCCATTAAAAATTTCTTCCTAAGAATCAGTTGCATTTCTATTCACTAAAAACAAGATATCTGAGAAAAGAACTAATCTCATTCACAAGAGCCTCAAAAACAATAAATTACTTAGGAGGCCTGATCTGAACCCAGGCCCGTCTGACTATAATCTGTGTCGCTTGGGCTTCAGAGTCCTTATGCTGCCTGGCCCCTTCTTGTCACCACCCTCTTCCCTCCTAATGTGATTGACTTATTTCTAGAGACCTTCAGCCTCCGAGGGAAGAGTTGTCACAAGCCAAGATTCTGAGGGCAAAGAGTACCATTTCCAAAAGACCAAAAAATAAAAAATAAAAAAGTTAAACTTCATGGGCCTGACAATAACAGTTCCGACAGGGAAAAACAATCATGGCAGCGATAGCGAACTTTCATTGCGCACTCACCGGAGCCGGGCACAGGCTAAATGCTTTAGGTATATTGTCTTGTGAGAATTATAGAAAAAGCAGCGCTCAGGTGGGGTCTCACCCTCAGAGCCCATCAGTACCTGTGGTGCTGTATGACTCCTGTGCTTGTCGCTCTCTGCGCCTCAGTTTGCTCAGTGGGGCAATCAATATTCGTACCTACCTCTGAAACTGTGATAAGGATTAAATGAATTAATATTTGTAAAGCACTTAGCACTGTGCCTGGCAAGAAGCAAGCACTGTGAGTTTGCTTTTGTTATTTGGATTCTAAGAAAGAGATCAATTCATCTCAGGGACAAGGAAGCTGGCAGCTCAGGCTGAGTGTGAGAGAGCGTCTGTCCTTTCCACAGCGGCCGTCCCCCTGGTCTCAGCCAGACAGATATCATCCATCTTCACACCCCAGCCCCCAGCCACCAGCCCCCAGCCCAGTGCTGGGCTCATAGCAGTCTCTCCAGAAAGGCTGGTGGATGCTGGATTTCTGCCCAGGGTTTCATTCTCCACCCCCACCCAATCCTGGTTTATAACCTCACATATGGAAACTGGGTCTTCAGAAGGACAAAGGACCCATGGAACATTCATTGGCAGGAGTTTTCTCCTTCCCACTCCCGATATGCCCTGCTCTGCCCTCTCTGGCAGGCCTGGCCCCCTTGTCCAGACTGGCACGAAGGTCCCTCTCCCAAACCCCTGCTGGGCCTGCCCCTTTTCACCTTTCCCTGCAGAGGACTGAGTTGGGGCATAGCAAATAAACTCCTGCTGGTGAACTGGCCCAACCTCAGAGAAGGGGTCTTCAGGCCTTGTGTAAGGAGATGAAGCTGCTGAAATAGGCTGTAAGACATGGTCTTCCCACCCCACTTTACAGATGAGGAAACTGAGGCTCAGGGCCATTAAGCCATCTGACGTTAAGCAGGGATGCCAAGAATTGAGCCCCAGTCTGTCTGATTACAAACTAGAATTCTTCCCACTGCACTAGGCCCCCTCGGTGCCTCTCCTGCTTCATTCCCCTTCTTCCAACTTTCCCTTTGGAAAGTTGTCCCATTTCCTCAGGGACCTCGCCCTTCCTGAAACAGTTGTAAGGAGTAGCCATCTTTACTAACTTGTGATCTGTGGAAATCCAGCCCAGCCACAAAGCCCTCCTGCTCCCCTCCCCTCCAAAGTCCCCTCCACACACACAACCCCTGTGACACTGCAGTTCATGAGTCTGTCAGTCACAATTAAAAAAATTTTCTACCAAGTGGACTGGGGGTGGGGAAGTCAGATAGCTACTATATTTATGCCATGAATGGATTTAGGTGATAATAAAGCAGATGTTGCTATAGCAACCAACGTTCTAGGATTCCATACACATCCTTCGTCCTTTGTGTGAAGTGCACTGGATTGCAGCTCACATCCCCCGAAATGGTCTGTGCAAGCAGGGCACACTGACCACGTGGGCAGGTGAAGGCCCACTTGCACACCTGGGGCCCCTCACTACCAAAGCACAGGCCACAGCCTGCAGTTCCACGGGGACTGGGCGCCAGCACCCGCGCAGGGAGAGCCACCGGGAGGCTGCCCTCTCCCTCCTGGCTGAACTCTGTCCTTTGGTCCCCTTTCCTTTCCCTCTTTTTCATGCTGGTTCTACACTGTGCTAATTGCTTAATGTCAGCCTGGGGTGTTTTCTGGATACTGCCGGCTGGCGGTAAAGGGTCGGGCATACGCTCTGACAATAACCTGCCTTCAGGTGAAGGAGCGAGCCCCAGGGCCCACCTGGAGTGCTGTGCGGTGGGAACAGCCCAGGCCCCTTTCCCAGGGGCCCGCCCCTCCTTGCTGGGGGTCACTCACCCACCCAATCAAAGCACAAAGGGAAAGAGATTTGGCTGGAATTTCGAGGGCCTATGTCTCAGGCCCACCTCTGCCACCTCAGAGCTGCCACCTGGTTGCTGCAGGACCTCCCTGAGTCCTAGGCCCCTTCCCTGCGACAGAGGGCCATGTGCCTGCAGAAAGTGCAAACCTCTCGGGATTCATTCGTTAAGTAGGTGAGAACGGTAACAGGTGGCAAATGTAGTTCCCACCAGTATTTGCCTTTTTTCACACAACAGGAGCCTTACAGCAAAAGACAAATTCCAAACTGCAGAAATTCAGCCACCCACGAACTGGTGGGGGATATGCTCTCAGAGTGACCATCGACACATGCGGTGGTGGCCATCAGCTAGTGACATGAGCCACAACCACCCACCACGAAGCTGGGCTCGAGAGCCCAGAGTCCGCTAGGGGAGGCAGGCAGGTACGTAGCAATAGACGCAGGGTGGTGGGTGCTCCGGCGGGTGTGTGCTCTGAGGAGGGGCGCCGACACCAGAGGGAGGAGTCCGCTGTGTGAACTTGGGCACGCCGCCCCACCTCCCTGAGCCTCAGTCTCTGCGCCTGTGAGCGGGAGACGAGGTCTGACTCGTGGGGCTCTTGCCTCCCCAGCACTCTGGCCTACCACCCATTTCTAATGGCTCCCAAACACCTAGTATTGCAGATGCCCGCCCCGGACTCTTCCTTGGGCCCTCCATCTACATGTGAAGCTGGCCACTGTGTGTCCCTCAGGCACCTCAAACTCCACATGGTCCGAGCTGAGCTCATCATCCCCCCCGGAAATCTCTGTCTGTCCCATATTCTCCATCTGGAACAGTAGCTCCCTCTTCTACTTCTTGCCTTTCCATACACACCCACAGGACCAACCAAGCGCCGGTTCTACGACTTCTCCTCCCAAATATTTCTGGCTGCCTTCCCTCCAGTCCTGACCTACCTGCCCTGGTCCTGACCTTCAGTGCCTCTAGCTCTAATGGCCTTCCTCATTTCAGTCTTGTCCCCATTAATACCAATGTCCCAGACTGCAGAGGGCCCCTTCCACCATGCAGAGGTCACCACGCCATCCCTATCATCAAGAGACAAGTGCAGACTCCTCCATGAGGCTCTTCATAATGCAGCCTCCTCCACCTCCCCAGCCCTGCTACCTCCCCCAGCTTCATTCTCCCCAATCCTTGCTCTCAAACCTGCTTACAGACCCCTACAAATCTATGGTACTCCTCACTTTCATGCTTTTGCTTAGTGGTGTGTCCCCTCTGCTTAGAATGCCTTCCATCCACCCGTTTTCTTCTTACTCTTCATTCCCTTTCCCTATCTATTCACATTCAGACATCACCTCCTCCTGGAAGCCCTCTCTGATTTCCGTGGGTTGGGCTCTTGAAAGCTATGTGCATCTCTCTCCTGTCACACTCACCACGTTGCCCTCTGTACATGGGTTCATTTCATCTACCAGACTTCAGACTCCCTGTGGCACAGACTAACCACAGCTCATTCATGCCTGTGCCTCGAGTTCCTAGCACCGTGCTGGCCCCTAACCAGGGCTCCAAATTATATCTGTGAATGAATGACATATTTGAAACAGAATCTTTCTCTTAAAATCGCATTGAACTCAAGCACTTTCTAGCATTATTTTCTATCCAACTGAGCCAAGCAAAGGCAACAAAGCCACACTGGATGCTGTCTCCAGATTCGAGCTCTGACATTTCACACGTCAACGTAACCAGGCTCTGGTTCCCAGGGATTCAAGCAAACACCCATCTAGGTGCAGCTGTGAAGGTGTCCTGCAGGTGTGGTAACATCTACAACCAGTGGACTCTAAGTAGAGGAGACTATCCTCAGCAAGCAAGGTGGGCCTGATCCAATCGGGTGGGAGGCCTGAAGGGCAGAGCCGAGGCCTCCCCGAGAAAGAAGGCATTCTGCCTGCAGACCCCAGCGTCAGCCCTTCCCCGAGCCTGTGCAGGCTGCCCCTCCTGAAGGCCCACCCTGTGGGTCTCAGACGCGTCTAGCCAGCCCTCGCAAGCCAATTCCTTGCACTAAATCTCTTTAGATATATATACATACATATACCTAATGTACACATACACTACTTTATATGTATACCATAGATACACCATACATATATAGACATGGTAGAGCTATGAAGAGAGAGAGAGAGAGAGAGAGAGAGAGAGAGAGAGAGAGAGAGAGAGAGAGAGAGAGACTCCTACTGGTTCTGTTCCTCTGGCAGAACCCTGACTTACACACTGGCCCCCAAAGCCCTGCAGACCTGATCTGAGCAGGCCCTCATCTTGGCAGCGAAGCTCTTCTAGAGAAGAACATGTTTCAGAGTTCTTCCCATGTGCCCGGCATCCACAGAAGTGGGAGGGTGGCAAAGATCGTGCCTCGTTTGCCGCCGGAAAACCTCAGCACAGGGTGACTCAACAGCTTTACAAGATGACACAGTGACACTGCTCGTCAGATGTCTTACCTCCCAGGCCAGGGCTCCCAGCAGATATATTCTGAAGCACCAGTAATTTGCATTAGTGAGAAGCCTGCTGTAAATTATTGAACTTGGCCAATTAACAAGTAAACAAACACGCAGCCACAAGCCAGAGCCCTGGCTAATTCAATGTACTCTGCTCCTCTAATTTGACATGAGTTGTTTAGTTTTAATTAAGACAATGCTTCAGGGCATATTAGTAGGAGTCCTGTAGTATATATTATGGAAATAATAAAGGCTTAGCAAGGAGACCTGTTTCGCACTCTGCTATTAAACCTTCACCGGGAAGGGAGGGGAGGCTGCTAGGCTTTGTGGAAATGACTGGGTTTGGAAAGGAGCACTATTAGAAAGAGCTAGGTGAGGCAGAGTCTGGCAACGCCCCAGACTCGAGCAAACCCAGGAACACTCTGCTCATGGCCTGAGGGCCAGCCTCACCACTGACCCACGGGGAACACACCCCCGCCCCTATGGCCACCGGGGTAGGACGGATGCTTTCTGGGAGGACACCCAGAGAGCCACCACAAAGGGACATCCCAACTCAGATCCGACTTGGTTATACTTGAACCCCACTAACCGGAGCCTTCCCCACGCAGACTGTCACCTAATAGGAGGAGAATCACGACTTATAGCACGCTCTCTCCCTGGTCGGATGACATTGGCCTCTCTCCCTTTCTTCTGCCTCTCCAGTGTGACTGGATGAGCTGCTCGGGTGAGATGATTCTATTCGAGCTCAGGAGAAGGAGAGCTAGGTTTTCTTGCCACTCGTTTCCGATTTGAATCCCACACCTCTAGCCTTCCTGCCTTCTTCTCCACCTGTCCCCTATGGAACTACTGTCATTTAGTCCTCCACAAAAACTCATCCCCGGCACTGTTTTCTCTCCGTTGTCAGCCAGAGTAGCCTTTCTGTTCTCATTTGTGGGACTAGAGGTTGTCTTTTAAAACAGCGCCAAGTATCATTGACGAACAAGGAGATACTTGCCTGGGGAAGGAGACGAGCTATTCCTGTCTCCAAAGTTGCCACCATGTTACAGAAAATGCACCAAATTGAGAGACACAGGGAATACGGCCTAGGCCAGCTCTGCCACATCACCAACTCTCAAAGTCATTCCCTCCTCAGCCTCAGTTTCCCTTTTGTAAAATGTAAGTTAAAGCATTTATTCCGGAGATGCCAGAGGAGAGGAAGCTCATTTCTCCAAGACCACCTCTTTCTTACTCACTGCACCTCTCCCCCTGTCCTGGGTCTCTCTTCTTCTTCTTCCCTCACTCCCTTCCTCTAGCCCTGCCTCCCCCTCTCTCTCCCTCTTCCTCTCACCTCCTACCCCTCTTTGTCTCTCCCTCAGATTTCAATGAGTCACTACCAGGGAAGATTATCTACAAACCTGCATCTCCCTGTTTCTGCAGCCCCATCCTGTGGGTATCCAGGGTGCTCAACCGGTGGACATCACCCCAGAAGCGCTCAGCATTATAAGGAGGAGGGCTGTGTGTGGGTGGAGGCATTGGCCACTATCATGGGAATGCTTGAAAGGGGCCCACAAACCTTCGGGCCCCTGGGAGGTGAAAACAGTAGGGAGCTTCAGCTCTTGGGTATGAAATTGGGAGCCTTGGACAGTGTGGGGAGCCTTGGACAGAGGGCATGTGGGGGAGACAGGAATGGGTGTGTACAGTGTATTGATTAATGGGTGTATTTTGTGTGCTAATATGAACTTCATACCACTAATGCACGGCATGAAGCTCGGTGTTGTTAGTGAGAAAGACATGATCCCTGTCCTCATGGAACCTGGGGGACGAGGGGAGATAGACATGACAAAAGAGAATTACAGCACAGAGAGGTGGCAGTGGGTATGTGAGAGCACACGGAACCCGCTCTGTGGGGTTAGAACTGACCTGTGGGAGGAGAGGCCAGTCAAGCTACAACCCAGAAGTGTTTTCATCTGATTCAGTCTCTCAAGCAGGAACTGCTACTCCCTTCTCCTTGAAACACTTTTTTCACTTAATTTTCCTCCCCTTCACCCACTTCCTTCTAATGTCCTTTATCATCCGGATTTTTAGATGTTAGGATGCTCAGCACCTGATCCTCAGACCTCTGCTCCTCTCTGAAGCATACGTATCCTTACCTATCCTATCAGGGGTCCTCATGAGACACAGAGGGAACACTCAGCTACAATCTTTGAAGAGATCTTTTCCTGATGGCACTATTCGTGGAGGACACCAACAGGAGGCTTGGAGGTCCCCAAGGCCTAGCAACTCCGGGAGACTGACACCATCCTTAGTCATCCTTAGTCCTAAAGGAACAAGTCGAGGAATTGGTGTGACCAAAGCCGGTCTAAGAGTTGGAACCACGGCTGTGCTGGTGCTTGGTGGAGCTGTGGCTGTGGGAACGGTGGCTGAGCGAGGAGAACAACGCCTGCCCAGTTTCCTCCTCGGGTCTCCTGCCAGTGCACCCTGGTGAGACAGTCCCTGGAGCTCAGGCACGAGAGAGCAGGGCAGGGCAGAGAAGGACAGAGAACAGATCTTGGGCAAATGCTGATACCTTGGCACCTCAATATTTCTGGTTCCTCTCGTTCCGGGTGTGAGGTAGGTCCCACATTCCCGACCCCACCCTGGAGTCAGCTACAGCATGTGCAACTCGCTTTAGCCAATGTCACTTCCAGACATAAGTCATCATGTTCCCCTTTCCACCTGCTATAATGACCAGTGACAGTCCAGAGGACGAAGACTCAGGCAGCCTGGGTCCCAAAGTGATAACGATGTGAAGTAGAATCCCATGGTGTCCCACAGAGGACACGTCTCATGGGCAAACACGTGCCCCTGAGAGCTGGGAACTGTTTGTTCCTATAATTTTGCCTAGTTTATCCCGACTGATACAATGCAACCTCCCTCACCCTTATTTTGCCTGTCTCCCTCTTCTAAAATGTAAATCACAGGGGCAGAACCGTTCGGCTCACTACTGATTTTCAGCACCTAGAAGAGCACCTGGTTAACAGCAGATGCTGCAGTTCTTGGTTGAATAGATGAAAGAATAAATGAGCCCCTAGTGATTAACCTGTGTTATTAAGTATTAATATGTTCTAGGCACATTCTCAGGAAGTACGTCCAGGCAACTCTAAGCAAGTGAAAGATTAAACAAACCACACAGGTCACCTGGCTTGAGTCGTAGACTGTCATGAAGGCATTGGACTGCAGAGCCTCCGGACTTGACCTCTCTGCCTTGCTGCTTCCCAGTCCAAAGGGCGCTTGGTGGGGATGTGCAGTGGAGGCTACTCAGGACACAGGCCAGAGGCTGAAGAGGGCCGGTGCCACTTACAATGCGATTGTTATCATGGGAGCTGAGAGTGGCAGCTAATGCACCATACAGGGTGACAGAGAAAATAAACACTGTGTTTAACTATGTAAAAATAATGCTAATTAGTCATTTATGTGAATTGCTTACCATTTCTGCCTTATCACCAGGCAGCAGAACAGTTATGTAGATCTTTCACTAATGTCAACCTAACTTTGATTACAACTATAAAATCTAAAAACAAGACCTTGGTTCAACAATGAGGTGGTTGCTCATGGAGACTGGTTCTCTGCCCAGAATTTAAAATTAGAGAGGAATTACATTGTCCTTAACAGTCACTGCCTGTCTTAGTGGTGATCTTCTAGGTATAATGATTTGATCTGGACTAGAAGATCCTTGAGGCAGGTGCTATCTGATTTTTCCTGGCATCATTACCTGCTCCCCACTCCAAGTGTTAGCAGGGCATGTGACAGCCCAGATGGAGACCATACTCCCAGACTCCTTTGCAGCTAGATTCAGCCAGTGGAATGTCAGAAGTGATATGTGCAAATTCAAGACCAAACATTGAAAAGAAAAGGCATGAACATTTCTCTCCTCTTTCCCCCTCTTTCTTCTGGCTGGGGTACAGGCAGAAGAGCCTGTTAGAGCTTCCACAAGCCTCCTTGGACCCAGAGTGAAATCCATGTAGGTGTTGAGATGCCAGAGCAGCAAGATCAAAGGAGCCAGGATGATCAGAACTGCAGGGCTTCAGTTCTTATGCTGGGAATTGTCTCTCCCCAGCATAAGGCAGAGAGACCATTTCTCTGGTGAGAGGTATAGCCCCTGACTCCACTTCTCACTTTACAAAACATAGGATAAAGTGTAAGCAAGACATTCATTCAAAAAGTATACACAGTTTACCTGAAACAAAACATGTATTCAGAGTAATGTAGTTAGTAGAATCCCATTTTGTTAACAGTTAGAAAGAAAGTGAGAGAGGGAGAGAAGAAGGAAAGAAGGAGGGAAGGAAGGAAGGAAGGAAGGAAGGAAGGAAGGAAGGAAGGAAGGAATACACATTGTATATATGCTTCTCTGAGTCCAGAAAAATCCATGCAAGGACAAACACCAATTATCATGAGTTACATTGGGAGACAGAACAGGAAGGTTGTAACTTTCATTTATATGTATCTGTATTATCTAAACTTAACTCAGCAAGTATTACTTTTATTATTTAAAAAAACTAAAAAAAGTTATATGAAATACTATACAGCTGTTAAAATGAATGGACCTAGAGCTATGTGATATCAACATGGATAAATCTGAAACAATAATTTTGAACAAAAGAGAGAAGGTAAGGATTAATACATACATTATGAAAGCAATTATATAAAGTTTTAAAACACAAAGTTTATTACCTACTGTTTGTGGATACACAACAATATAATTCAATATATAAGAATGTGCATGGAGCTAGCAAACCCAAATTCACATTAATGGTCACTTCTAAAGAGGGAGAAATGAGAACTGAAGGAATATTCTACTTCTCTCAGTTGATCTGCATGGCCTGTATGTGTGTGTGAAGCAATGTGGCAAATGTTCAGATTTGATAGTTAGCTCATAGATACTCCGATATTCATTATCCAGTTGTTTATATTGGTATGCTTGAAATATTTTACAATAGAAAGTACCAAATGTGTTCACTGAGATAAACTCAACCGTAAGAAAGAGAAAGTGAGGATATTACACATACCTCTATGAATGTATCCACAGTGCCTGTCCCTGGTCCAACATGTTGGAAGCTCCTGAATGCACAGATGCTCTGCTAGACCCTAGCAACACAAAAGTGCCATTCAGATTTAGCCCATTTTGAAGACTCTTACACCTAGCAGGAGAGACCAATGAATAACTAACTCGCTGTCATTCACTAGGTTTGCTCTATGGTAGAAAATGGCATGTAGCTCTTTTCTGCTGATAGCCAAGGTGGCAAACAGGTGTGGAGAGGCAGCACGCAGCAGGAAAAGCAGACTTCTGCCCACCTCCCAGCTCCATGGCTCATGGACATGGGACCTCCAATAAATTACAAAACTTCTCCGAGTTCTCTTCCTCATCTGTCAACTCTTCACTGGGTTGTAAGTACAGGGAGACCTCAGAGATGTTGCAGGTTTGGTTCCAGGCCACCATAATGAAGTGAGATGTAATCTGGTTGCTGGGTGTGGGGGGGATCTTGAAACACCTGTGAGTTCAATAATAAAGCCTGTGATAAAATGAGGTCTGCTTGTAGGGCATGGATCATCTAGTTGAAGGTGACTGGTACCTTGACGGGGCAGTCAGTGCTCCAGAACTATCAGAACACATGGGGAAACTGAGATCAAGAAAGCTGAGCGATCCATCCAAGTGCAAACTACAGTGCGTGACAAATCTAGGATTCCACCCAGGTGCGTGCTTCCCGAGGTGCCTTGAACACAGTGAGAATCTTGAGTTTTCTGGGTGCTCAACTCATGCCTACTGAATGAGACTAAATTTCTGATTTGAAGTCAATTCTTTCATCGTAAAATCATTTAAAGCTAAGAAAAATTTAAAAGAATAGATCATTTAACCATACAATTAACCTACAAGGGGGGAAAGTAAATCTGCACGTGTATTAACCTTCTTGCATTAACATCCAAGTTCAAGTTGTTGGTGACCCACACCCTGGGTAGTGGGTCTAGAGTCTGCAATCATATTCCCAACCCCTTCCTTCCTGTTTTCACTGGAAAATTGTTAACCAACCGCTTCTGTGTTGCTCCACGTGCCATTAATCATATTGCGCTTTCCATTTTTTTCTGGGCATTTTCCTCCGCATTTTCAAATGCCCCTTTAAAGTCTTCGAGATGGGTTTGGCGAGTGCCCCTGCCAAAGCCCCTCACTTCCTGGGTTTCTACTCTGTCCCTGCCAGCAGCCCATCACTCTTAGTGTGTTAAGTCCACCTATCACACACTTCAAAACCATCCCCACGGTCAGCTGCTCCCATCTTCTCAGCCTCCTGTCCCTTCCAAAGTCACAACCTTCAACCAGAAGGAGGGATAGAGACACACCGCGAGCCCTTGAGTCTTTCTGTTTCCTACAAAAAATGTCAGAGTTGTGGAGACACAGTCAAGGGTTGTTTCCTGCCCCTGCCTAGAGTAATTTTCCTGTGTGAATCAGCAGGAGTGGGCACTATGGGAGACTTAAATAAGTACACTGAACGCTGTCTCATCCGAATTGAAAGAGATGATGGGAAATGAGTGCTTTGTAAGTGGTAGAGCGCTAGTCAGATGTGAGAAGGTGGCAGTTATTTGATGTGAGCCATCCAGGAGGACAGTGGCATGTCTCCTTTTTAGTCCTGTCTGATCACACACAGCTGACTGTATTCCTCAAGGTGAGGGGTCACCAATCCCCACAACCCCTGCCTCCAGGGAGCCCACCAGGGTACCCCCTACCTTCCAGAGGGCGCCTTTGCTTGCTCTGACTTGCCACTCTGAGGCCCCTGAGTTTCTGCCATGTCACCAAATACCTGCCCTTCCCATCACTGGCTAAATAGCTAAGATCTTTCCCGTGTTTGCAAAATAACAACTGCAGTTAACATTTATTAAACAAGGCACCCATTGGATCTCATCTACTCCTTACTCCTATGTTGCGATATCATCAATACATTATTGGAAAACTGAGGCTGCTACATGGTAGAGCGGAGATCTAACCTACGGCTGTATCACACAAAAGCCCATTCTCTCAGCCATTTTGTTAACCAGCCCCCCATCCGCATTACTTAAGTGCTAAGACCACACACAGTTTGCAAGTGACTAAGAGACAAGTCCCCGCACTTCATTCTAGAAAGACTGGGCAAGGGGGCCAGCTGCCCTGCTCAAGTGACTAGTCCCGCTTAGGAGGCTCCCACTTTCAAGTGGGTAGGAATCACCTAGGCATCTGGTCTGGATGCAGATTTTGAATCCAGGTACTGGAGAGCCTGAGAGTCACATTTCTACCAAGCTCCCAGGTGATGTCAAGCTTTTGGCCTAAGAACCACACTCTGAGTAGAAGGCTCTAAAAGTCTGGTGCTCTGATGCATCCGACTGCGAGTGACTGAACAGAAAGCCACAGCTGGAGAGGGGCTCTCTGGGCTGGGAAAAGCGGGAGCAAAGGCCGAGAATCCTGGACGTTTGCGGTGCAAAGTACGTCAGGCACTCAGCAGGGCTGGGACCCAGCACGGTGGGAGAAGGCAGAGAACACAAGTCTCAGAAAATGAGTATGGAAGGAAGATTTGAGTCTGGCTGTGAAGAGCCTTGAATATCACTCCAACACACTTAAGAGTCCAAATTCTTATCCTTTTCTAGCTTCTTGCTACTCATCCTCCCTATTAGAACTAAGATGTGAAGTCTCCAAATCTTCTCTTTCTCCCCTGAAATGGCCATGTTCAGTAAAGAGTAGAGACTGGGGCCTGGAGTCCTGTGAAAGGCGAGTGATGGTATCAGTCTGTGTCGCAGGCATTGGGGATGGTGGCTTGGAGACAGCGAGATGTGTCAGGAGGGTGTCCCAACAGGCCAGGGGTGGGACAATGAGGCTGGAACAGAGATGATGCTGTGGAATGGCCATGAAGGGTGAGGTATTCTGCAGGCAACCAGTCACACCATGGATGGGTTTTTTCCACGGCCACCCCACTTCCCCTGCCCTTCTGGCTCTCATTGTCCTGGGCTGTTCCCCAGAAGACTGACCCCTGTGGGTGCATTATCTAGGGAACATTTCCTTACCTCCAATTGAGTTCAGCCAATGAGAGGCACCAGTGGAAGACTGGAGAAGGGAGAAGTGGAGGAGGGAGGTTACGATATTTCTTTCCATAACCCCTGTCCCCTCATCTGCTACCTAGCCAAGGTTTTGGCAGTGGCTGCATTCATCCATGGCTGCAGCTTCAGCAGGCCAGCTCCTTTTCAGGGTGCTGGCTGGGGACCCACACCCTGTAAGGGTGGGATGCTATCCTACAGGATGAGGTATCGTGGCTGAGATACGGTGTCATTTCCCCTAAGTCAGACAACCCGGGTCCTGGAGCCAAGAGGCAGAGGTGAGAAGGATCCTCTTAACACCTAACAATGCACTTTAAGGATGTTTGCTTCCCTTGGGCTCAGTGATGACACCAGCCTCTGCTCACACCACGCCCCTCTTCCTTGGCCCACCTGAGGCCCCAGTGCCGCACGCAGCTAGGTCCCAGCGTGCTGTAAGCCTCTCTTCTCTGCCTGTGGGGTTTCTCCACCACAGGCACACCTAGAAGACCGGGAAAAGTCACACACCAGGTGAAACCCTCTACCAACAAAGGGAGGGACAGGAGTCAAGGCCCCGCCTCCCTGATCTCTGGCAGGATGATCCTGAAGTGCCTTCCACCAATTTTTCAGAAGGTCCGCAGCAGATCCAAGTCCAGCTGCCCACAGCAATCTGCTCATTAATTAACCCTTTACTGGCTTTCTCCCTTCCCCACACCCTCACTCATGTTTTCTGGGATCACCTCACAAATAAACTACCTGCATCCAAGTCCTTGTCCAAGGTCAGCTTTAGGATGAAATCGAATAAATCCCCATGAAGCAAGGCCTCCACCAGAGAACACAGTCAGAGCCACACCCGACCGGGAGTAGAGCCTGCCCACCAGCCATTCGGGATTCATCCTGAAACTGCAGGCGGGCAGGTGAAGGGGTGGTCAACCCCAACACCACAGGGCAATTGGCTACTGCTCCCCAATGAGGACAACGAGGACTAAGACTGCCATTGAGAGCTTCTCTGTGGCATCTCTCAGTGCTCCAATGTCCAATGCTAAGGGTCAGTGGGAAACTGTGGCAACCCGACAAAGACGGGCCCGCTGAGACCATGGGTCCTGTGGATATGAAGGTTTGGATTGTCTACCAGGAGCCCAACAGTCAGGGCACTGATGGGTGAGGGGAGCACAGAGTGAGGGTGGAAGAAGAAAGCTTATTTCTTTCTTTCCCCTCCTTTTTTCCTGCTGCCCTATGTGGGGAGCAATGCCCAACACTACAGTCTAGGGTCCAGACTGGCCAGAGATGGAACCAATGTCACCCCACGATGAGAGAGGGGTCCTGAGATCAGGGGGTTCCCCTGGGTTGGAGTCACAGCTTTCTTCACTAATGAAAAAGGGATAGACACCAAATGGCAGAGGGTAGACTGCTAACTATTCTCTGTGTATTCCCCCAAACCGCTCTCCTCTCTGTGCTGCTCTGGCTGCCAAGGCTGCCCTCCGTGGGCTGCTACCCTGGCATCCTGGCCCCCAGTTTCTGCTTCATTCACGGCAGGGTAGCAGCAGGAGGTCAGGGGGCAGCCAGAGAGATGCCTGGGTACCCCCCTCTACAGCATCCTGCACTGGTAGGGCAGCGGCGGCATTTCTCCACGGTGATAGCCCCTGAGGGGGGACCCCTCTTCCAAGCTCCAGCTCTCCCTGGCCTCCAGCAACACAGTTTCCTGCCCTTGGCCCTGATGGCCTGTGGATGGTAACACTGCCAGCTTTGCCTGTCCCTGACACCTCACCATTCCGTGTGGGCTCCCTGAGCTCTGTCCATACATAAATACAACCTTCGTCCAACTCCATTCAGTTAAGTGATCTCTCCCCTCCGGGGTCAGGACTGATGGAGACAGGGCGGTGGACAACGAGTGGAAAGGAGGAAGGAGAGGCGAGGATGGCCCGGGTTTCCTGCCCACCCGCTGACGCGGGCAGCCCCCGGAGAGCAGATTTGCCTTGCCCATGCTTCCAACTACCTACCGTTTGACGCCATCTCCTCACCCTCCCTCAGACCTCTTTTGCTGAAGTCACTTGGGCAGATCTTGTTCTGCCTGGAAAGTCTTCCTTGAGGAGATAGGTGGCTTTTAAAAGAAAGGAACGAAGCAGTGAAATGGCAGAGCACAGGGGCACATTCCCTGTTCCACGGAGGTCAGCCCAGAGGGCTGAGGCTCTGCAGCCACAGGAGGGCCCCTTCCCCTCCCAGACGATGGAGAGTGTCCGTTGGCCTATCCAACCCCTGGCCTGCCCGTGCAGGTGACAGCAGTGGTTAATCTCTGGTACAATGTTTCAGAGACATCAGTGGCCATGCAAACCACACACCCATTCACTCTTAGACCCATCACCTGCTGTTTTCCTGCTCTGCCCTGTGTCATAGCAGACCCATTTCCCAGGCTCCTTTGCCCTCCAGCAGCTTGGCCAGTGGGGGCACCGCACCGGGGGGAGACTGGAGGGTGACAAGGGAGATGCCAGGGCACTGCTCCTCATCTCTGCTTCAGATGGCACCTCCAGCCACAGCTCCACATCCACATGATTGCAGCGCCCCCACTGACATCCCCTCCTCCATGGCCCCAGCTCCCACCAGTCAGCCCCGGCTTCTAAGCCCTGGTAAGACCACCCCTACCTGGCTCCCAGGGGTGGCAGCCTCCTGCCAGGCTGGTCCTGGGTGGCCACCCCTGCTGGTCTCCCCAGCCCTTCCATTGCTGGGTTATTAAATGCCCTTTGTTGAAAGACTGTGGCTCCTGCTTTCCTGACCCGGCCCTGACTGATACCATGACTTGTCCAAGACCACACGATGACTGGCAAGCCATGAGGCAGAATCAAACCAGTCGTGCTGACCCCAAAGCCATCCAGCCAGCCACCCGAATGGCCTCGGGGACTCCAGGATGTGGCAACTCACTGAAGCTTCTGCTTGCCTGGAACCACGGACCTGTCCTGAAACTCAGGGTGTCACATTGGAGTTCAAAGTAATGGTACTGGTGCCCTGATTTGCCTGGTCAGAGCTCACTCAGACATAAAACATAGAAGTCACCAGGTCTGGAAAGAAGGTCTCCCTCCGCCTTTGTTTGTTTTCATATTTATTTGTGTGTAAGAAAATATTGAGTGAAGTCCTGGCTGGTGTGGCTCAGAGCACTGCACTGCGAAGCAAAGGGTCACCAGTTCAATTCCCAGTCAGGGCACATGCCTGGGCTGTGGGCCAGGTCCCTAGTAGGGGGCACATGAGAGGCAACCACATATTGATGTTTCTCTCCCCTTCTTTCTGGCTCTCTTCCCCTCTCAATAAAAATAAAGAAATAAACTCTTTTAAAAAAAAGAGAAAAAATATCAAGTGCATTTAGGAGTCCCCCACATACACCTAACCATATACAAATGCACCTCAAAACCCTCAGGGTTTAAAAGAAAACTTACTTACCCCATGCTTCCCAGCAGGGAGAAGGTGCCGTTTGGGTGGGCATACCACTGAACCAGCGAGACAGCTCCCTGCCTCGGTCCCTGGAAGGTTACCGAAGAGTGCAGGGGGCCCGTGGTAATTGGCCTAGGTGTGGTGCTCTCTCTGATTCTCTTGCTGGGTGGAAATGATGAAAAGCAGTACGTTCCCGGCTCCTCTCAGTGGCTCAGCGTGAATGGGGACCCGATGTGCACCACTTGGTGGAATAATGAGATTCCATCTGATGGAGAAGAGGTTATGTAACTGGAAACCAGCCCATTAGCCCACCAAAACAATCAGGTTAGGTCCGACAGACAGATAGCTCCATCCTGAGCTATCCATCCTGGCTCTGAGCAGGGCGAGGGTGGAGATAAACAGAGAGCCCACTAGAGAACCATCTCTAAATTATTCTACTCGACCTTCCCCTTAGGCACGCCAGGAGGCTGGGGGGCTCTGAGGAGGGGCTTCTTTCTCCACTTCTCAGGCCTTGTCTTTCTGCTTCCCTCTGACCTACGAGAACAGTTATTGCTGGTACTGCCAACCCTTGAATATTTCTACTTTACTCAGAAGGGATGTACAAGTAACCACTGCAGAGAGTGAGAGAGAGAGAGAAACAAAGAAAGCTCTACATCTCGACAGTAGCACCGAAACAAATAATGAGCTTCATTCACTGACCTGACAATGGAGTAAGCCTTGGCACAAAAGCCCACATCCAAACCAGCCGTTGCTACAACCCTGTCAGGGCAGGTGGATGACAAAGGATTGCCTCGCACACATGCCACACTCGCCCTCCACAGACTGGAGTCACAGTCGAATGCAGGCAGAAAAGACCAACCAGTGCTCTCAGTGACTTCCATAACTACTTAGATATCTGAACCTCCCAAGCACCTTTAAAAGCTCCTCCCCAGTTCCTGTCCCCAGAAACTGGGCTTCAGGAGTCTGGGGTGGAGCGTGGGGACCACATGCAGGGCCCACCAGGCACCCCAGTTCAGGGGACCATGGAAGTGTCCCCTCCAGAAGGCTTACCTGGGGTCCCTCTTTCATTCGTAGAAAAGGTGTGAGCCTGACGTGGTGGCCCTTCGGTTCCACTCACACCCAGCACAAAGAGGTCCCAAGAATTAAAAAAAAAAAAAAAAAAGGTGAGGAGACATCATTTGAGACCTCAAGCCTCACACCTTTTATGTGGATCAAGCATTTCTGACACGTACCTCCAGGCGTTGTTCCGAACACTGCACACATGTTAGTTCATGTCATTAATGAGGCCCTCACACCGATTCTCTGAAGCAGCTACTATCATTACCACCCCATTTACAAAGAGGAAACCGAGGCACAGAGGGTGCAGGATTGGCACACGTCACACAGTGAAGTGCCAGAGTCAGGACCTCAGCCCAGACGGTCTGACTTTACAGCGAATGCACACGTGTGTATTCGCTGCACACAGACTATTGGAAAACTCACGCTCAACAAGCCTGTGAGCTCCCGGAGGCCAGGATGGAGTGTCAGCTGCCAGCCACAGAGCAGACTCTTAGTAAACATCATGGGCCGAGGGCCCGGCTCTGTGCCCAGCTGCCCACATCAAGTTCCACTAGCCTCCACCAACCCCTCCGCACACACTGTCCTCCTGCCCCGCCCCCTCCCTCTCCCTCAAGAACCGGTCAGGAGTGTCAGAGACAGCGGAGTGGACAGTGGCAGGTACACCCCTCCTTGTGCCTTTCAGGCTGTTTTTGTGACAGGCCTTCCTTGACAGGGAAAAGGGGGTGACAGGAGGTGCTGAGACGAGGGAGGATTGGAGCAGACAGTTTCCTGTTCAGGAGGGTTATTAGGAAGTCCCCTGGGATCGGCACCCGGGCACAGGAAGGGGAATGGGGCAGAGGGAATCGGGCTGCAGTACAGGTCTGAGCCTCAGCCAACCCCATGGGGCACTCCCGAGCTGAAACAGGCCTTCCGTGCTGCCCCGCAGTGGGCCACAAACACCAGTCCTTTCGGTTTCCACCACACCTGCATTTCAGCAGCAGGAATGAGGAAAGACCAAGAGGAAGTACAACCGACCTGCTGCCACAGTGTGTGGGCTCACCTGTGATTGGCCAGACTTAATCCTAGTGGCCACGCCCAGCTGCAAGGGTGGCCTCTGAAGGGCTGCTTTAACTGGGAAGCTCTGTCTACACCTAAAAGCCCCTTACTCCAGAACAAGGGAGAAAAGATACTGGGTCACAGCTGGGTGTCACTGCTGCAGCTGCTGGAACACTGAACTGAAGCCATTCATTACTCCAAGAGACATCTAAGTTATAAAATAAAGAAAATGTAATCATAACCACTATATGGCTTGGCCATAAACCGTGTTGCCTAGAAATCTAAACACTGATTTATTATTTTTTTTACTTAACCAAACATTATAAGATAGTCATTGGAAAAAGATGGTGGGAGAAATCTGAATCTGTTGGAAGAGGGAGAGACATGGATGAAAAAGTCACTCATCTACCTCAGTGGGAAGTCAATGGCAAAGGCCTCAAACAGAGAAGGCAAGAAAGAGTGGTAGACGGCTGTCATCTGGGAATAAGTCTTGTAGTGCTTTTTTAACTTTTAGATTCATGTACATATATTACTTTGATGAAAATTAGAATTTAACTATGGTATAGGTATAAAAGAAAACCTGTGTAGTAAAACAAATAATGAAGTTTTGCTCATTTTGAAGAGTCAATCAGCCTGACTATAATCAATTATTTCAACTTTCTATCTCCATGACCCCTAAACCCAGTGTTTTAAAACTTACAGGTGACTCGGGCACACAGTCAGATCGGAGAACCATGGCACAAAGTGCCTTGGGGAACCAGAAGATGCCCCAGGTGTCCTCCCAGCAGCTGGAGCCCCGCCTCTCTGTCCTGACTGGTACACGGACCCAGGAATCCCAGGGGCCTTCCTGAAGCCTGGATGGAGAGTCCAGGCTGAACAGTGGGGGCCAAGCAGAAGGGCCCAGTAGGGTTTGTTCTTTTCCAGTCAGGCTGCTTGGAGCCCTACCCTGCACTTCCTCCCCAAATTGGCCTGGAATCGTGACTCTCAGCACAGGAAGACACAAGCTAATCGTTCTATACCATACCCTGTACACACAGGAGAATTACTCGGTCTCCAAGGGCATTGCCAGTGCCTAGGGTGGAGTCCCATGGCCTGAATAGTTCTGAGGCTGTGTCACAGTTTTCTAGGATGGGACCAATACGGCTTGGCAGTGCTCAAAACGACCTCAGGGGTCTAGTTGCTGAAAACAGCAGCTGGCTGCCCTTCAGAGCCAGGAGATCCTCACTGGGAGCTGGAGCGGTCACTTAGGGATTGACCTCCTGCTGTAAGGCTCTGTATTCAGTCTCACACCTGGATCCCAGAGGCAGCAGGGCTGTGCGGCATACCCCACCCTTGACCTTCACCCACGTGCTCAGACCCCCACCAGCCCGTGTGCCCATCTGGGCTGTACAAAGAGGCCAGCAGGATTATAGGCAGGACCATGGAAGAGCCCTGGGCTGAAAAAGTGGACTTCTGCTCCAAAGACAACCATGTGGCCTGGAACATGTCACTTTGCCTCTCAGGACTCAGATTCCTCACCTGCAAGATGAAGGCATGGGACATGGGGTCCTTGAGTCCCTTCCTGAGCTAAGGTTTGGTCAACCAACTTTCTCACTTTTGTCCTTTTTCTACCTAATATATCTGCTGGTTACTGTCAACAGACTGCCCCTTACTGGCCACGAAACCCCAGCGGCACACAGAACCACACAAGTAGACCTCACATGGCTGTGTGGGGTGACTGGGGTAGGCTGGCTCCTCAGGGATCTGTGGATCTGCCCAGGGCCCTCTGGGCTACTTGGCCTGGGCTGGGCAGCTCTGCTCAATGTGACTCTCCTCCTGCTCCCATCAGCCATAAGGCTGGCCCAGGAGTCCTTTCCAGGGGCAGAGCAAGAGGGAAGCAGAAGCACACACCATCTCTTGAGATCCAGGTTGAAAACTATGCTGTCACTTCTGCCTTATTCTATTGGTCAAAGCAAGTCACATGATGAATGCCAGATTGAAGAAATAAGGAACAAAATCCATAAAGGTGCATGGCAAAGGGCATGGATAACAAGAGAGGGAAGACTTGGTGCATTAATTTAGTATAGCCCCTCTGGGACAAAGAAATACCAGCCAAGTCCAGTGAGTGGTCCATCCTGAAGGCCAAGAAGGTCTCCGTGGAATCAGCCCTTTCCTACATGCACAGGCTCTCTCTCTCCCTGATGGGACAGCACTCAGAATCTGCCATCCATCTTACTCTGCCCCAAGTGCCACGATCTCTGGGTCTCCTCGAGGGCTGAGTCCAGGGTGCAAATGTCACCTCATGGGCCAGTGGAGTGAGGAAGCAGAAGCTGCACAAGCTCGGGCCCTCTGCAGCCTCCAGGCACCTGACAGGATTGGAACTGAGCAGGAGGAAGATCCAAAAGTGAAGGTGGGCATTGTCCTTTGGGGACTGCAAAGCTGACAGGACACCGTGGCTTCAGTGGAGAGGGCAAAACTGGACCTCAGAGACAAAAAACCCAAGTCCACTAACCAGCTAGAGGCCTTTGCACCTCATTCGATCTCTCCAGGGCCCATGTCCATACCTAGGAAATGGAGGTGATAATAGGTCTTCACAGGCTCAAATTCGGCTGTTGACATGGGCTTCTCCAAGTGCCACTAAATGTCCTCTGAAGTTGTGTGATACCCACTACCCGCAGACCCAAGCATGACTGCGCACCCTGCCCTGGGGTGGGAGTGACATGATCCATTCCCTCCCCAGGCATGACAGGTCCTTCTGTGCATGCGACTTTCAGGCCCAGCGTAGCCCCCGGTTTCAAGCCTCCACAGCACCCCCTGCACTCCCTGGCTCTGCTTTGCATATTTAGTTGCTGATTTGTGTTCCCTGCTGCCTCCCTGCAAGGCTAGGCCCATGGCCACCCCACCCTTCAGGTGTAGATTTGCCATCAGTACCTCTTGGCTTGATCCTTCTGGTCTGTCGCAGCAGGTGGGCCTGGCCCGACCACATTAAAGGTCAGCTCTTGGGTGCTATTATGGCTGAGCAGTTGGAAAAGACCTCGGGAGCTGCTTTTTCTCTTTCTAGCTACTAAAGCATCCTTTTATCCATCAACCCCCAGTGAGACCCTAGACCCTCAGATGGGCTGCTCTCGGGTGCCTCAAACAGTGGCATCTTTCAAAACCTCAGAGGAACTCCTCTCCCTGATGACCCCCACATCTCCTTGAGGTGACATACCACCAAACCCATCCTGCCTGCCCTGCTGAGGAGGCCTTAGGACCAGATGGGGCTGTGAGGGGCAGCGGGGGGTCTCCCGAACCACATTTCCCAGCCAGACAAGCAGCACCTGGTGTTCACCATCTCCCTCTGGCCTCCTCAGACCCGGTGGGTGAAGCCAGGGAGAAGGGTATGTGTCTAGACAGGGGCCAGGGCAGAGGGAGGAGAGGGGACCATGGCCCTGTCAGCCAGGCCGGCTGACTAACCTGATCCAAAGGTGGACGTCTGTCATCCGGTGGCTTCTCAGCCAAGACCTCTCAGACTCAGGTGAGCTTCTTATGGCCAAATTCTGGGGGGTAGGTCTGAAGCTCCCCATTACCCCCAGATCAACACAGTCAATACTTCTGTCACCCATTGACAAATATGTTCTGAGCCCCTGCCATTGGACAGTAGGGTGGGACCAGGGGTAATGCACCAGGGAATAAAACAGACAGGGTCCCTGCCCTCGTAGGACTCATTTATGGGGAAGACAGGTTATAAACAGGGGAAGCTACCAGTAATTAAAATCATTTTAGACTGTGGGAAAAATCTGTCCAGGAAATAAATACAGTGCCATCACAGAGTCTGACAGAACAGTGGCCTCCTCAGGACAGGTAGCCAAAAAGGCACAGTGAAGAAGGTCATATTTAAGCAGAGACCCCAAGGATAAGGGAGAGCTGGCAGAGGGGCTGCACATGTAAAGGCCCTGTGGCAGGAAACACTCACTGTGTCCTAAGAGGTCTATGAAGAGCCATGTGACCAGAGCAGAGGACAAGAAGGGGAGGGCAGGGATGGCTGGGAGCAGGCAGGGCCAGCTTGCACAGGATGAGAGAGAAGTCACGGGAAACTGTAGGTTTTGTTCAACTCACTGGAGCATTGTAAGCAGGAGGCTGACATGGTCAGTATTTTGGAAAGATCTCTCCAATGATGTGTGGCAAGTGCAAATAAAATTTAAATAAGAGCAGAGCAGGTAAGTGCAGCCAGAAGAAAAGGCATTCAGATTAACAAGACCATCTAGAAAGCAACTTGCTAGAAATTTCTACTTTCTTGCAAAAAAAAAAAAAAAAGATGAAACCATCTCTCTGAAAGGGTTTATAATTATCTTACCCTGAACAATGGTCTAATTCTGGTTCCTACATGAGTTGTACCTCAGCTGAATTGTTCAACTATATAAAGCAGAGAAAATACATACCTGTCCTGCCTTCTTAAATTGACTAATGTAGTAAATTTTTAAAACTCCGCAAACATGATAGGCGTTTTTATTTGAATAAAGCAACAGAAATGTGTTGGGAAGTTGAGTGGGAGCCACACTCTGTGGGAAACACAAAGTTCTCTTGGCGAAGGCAGCCCTGTCTTCAAGGCGCTTACTCCCCCGCTGGGGAATTCCGACAAAATAAAATAAAAAGTTAAGTAACAATCTGGGTCTGGAATTTCAATTCAAAACAACAGAAGAAGTGTCAAAGTTTGCATATGAGCCCCCTGGCTGGTATGGCTCAGTTGGCTGGGCATTGTCTTGCCAAGCAAAACGTTGCCAGTACAATTCCCAGTCAGAGCACAAGCCTGGGTTGTGGGTTCAGTCTCTTTCTCCCTCCCTTCCCCTGTCTCTAAAAATAAATAACAAAATCTTTTTAAACAGAGCTTGCACATGAGAACTCATTAGATGGAGTGTAAAGAAAGTGCCCAGAACTGTTAGAAGTGAGGAGGTATCACGCCAGGTCATGCCTGGACAAGACCTTCCGGCATGGCTGGCTCGGACCCAGGCAGTGGAGCCTCCATGAGGATCCGGAAGGCACTCCCAAAGGAGAATGGGATTGGACAAAAGCACCAACAGGGTGCGTCTGGGGGAATCTGGACACGCCCCCACATAGTTGGGGTTGTTGTGGACACATCCGGAGTCACGTGTGTGTTTGTGTACAATTTTTGTGCCCACTATAAGAAAAAGAACACAAAATAACTAATAGAAAATTAGGTATGAACGAGCATAAAATAAGCTGGACCCTCTTGGCCCCAGCTTACCTGGGAGAGGTTAGACTGAAGGGTGTGCAAGACCCTGCAGGAATGTGCCCAGCGGAACCCCTCCCCCAGAAGCTCTCAGGAATGCCACCAGGGCCTGGAAGACATTCATTGAACACGAGACACTGTTCCTGAGATGGGGAAGAAAACTATATCAAGAGACCAGAACAACCAAATGTTGGCAGGAGCGGCAGTGTCTGGAAACCACTGGCAAGATGCCTGGAATTCTTAATGCGAATTCCGAAAGGTCTGAAGCCGCCTGGTTAACAGGTATGAATTTACAAGGAAACAAATATTTTGCTTTTGAGAAAACAGAATCACGAAAAAAGCTTTCACATGATGAAAGGGTATTAGTCAGGACAATCTATGACATGCCACAGCAGCAAACAAATCCTGAAGTCTCAATAAAATTAATCTTGAAGGCTTGATATAACGAAGATTTACTTCTCATTCCTAAGAAGTCTGGTGCATATCAAGAGACCCTTCCCTACTTTGCAACTGTGTCCTACAGCCTTCACTGCAAGGGAGGAGAGAGAGATGAAAAAAGGCCCACGCATCTTACCCACCTCCCCGTGGAAATGGCTCCCATCACGGCTGTGGGAAAGAACCAGGTGCAGGGCTCCAGGGTAATTACAAGGGATGCCAGCTTATGTGGGGAGCATGTGGATTTTTGATGAGCATCTCAGCCACATTGGAGTTAAACTTCCAGCTCTTTGCCCAAATGTCTGGTCTTGTTCTCAGGGTACTGAGCTCCCTACCTCCAAAGAGTCTACTCGTTTCCCATTTATCCAAAGCTGTTGTCAAACATGGCTTAAAACATACATCCTAACAGGCTTGTCTCAGCCCACACTTACCAAAGGTGTGGACCAGAAAGCTGGCAAAGGAGAGAATGGCTTCTGCTCACTTGAGGTCCCTCGTGGCAACAATACATCCAAAATGAGTAAGAAACTGCAGTTCATGAGAGTTCGTTCATCTAGCACATGTTTGTGGCACACTCACTGTGAACCCGGCATCGTGCCTGGTGCTGAAGGTACCACAATCTCCCAGAGAACCTAGCAGGGAGGCAGGCACGGCTGAAGTTACTTCACAAGTATGTGGCAGCAAGCTGAAGTGAGTGCCGGGAAGGAAGAGGACAGGGAGCGACGGGACAGTACAGGAGGACCCAGTCTCACCTGGGTGCGTCTGTGAAGACTTTTCTGGACAAGGGATGGGTAAGTGAGAGGCAACTAGTCAGGCGAGGTACCCGCAGTGTGAAGGGCAAAGTGCTCCAAGGGCACACACGGCGTGTGCCAAGGCCCCAGGGGAGGGAGGGAACACTGAGTGTCAAGGAGCTTTAAGGTGGCCGACCCGGCTGAAACTTGGAACCCCAGGGATGGAATTCAGGGGGAAAGCGGTATGTTTTACTTTTAACTGAGATTGTTGTGTCCCTTGTCGCCTCAGTGTGGAGTGGTTAGAGCTGGACATTGGCTCTTTATCCAAAAGTGGGGGGAATGTTTGTGGGTCCTCTTGGTGTCGATGTTTGTGGATGGTTCGTTCGTGATCAGTCCCCACCCCACAGCTACCACACAGGCTTGTCACCAAAGTTAATGTCCCAAGCAAACCCTCAGCAGGGCTCCCAAAGAAAATGTGCAGAAAAAAATACATAAACATATCTTTAAAATGACTATGCAGTTATAAAAGGCCTTCTTCATATTGCCTACCATCATGAAGGCCTCAATCCCATAAACATCTCTTCAGGAAAAAGAAATGGTTAAAGGGAAGAAATCGTGGGCAAGCAGGTTAAAGACCAAATGTAAAGGGTCTTCCAATGGCCCAGAAGACACCGAGGGGGCCTGAGTGCAAACTAAGGGGGAACCAGGCTGGCTGAAGTTAGGACCTTGAACTTGGGAGTGCCTCGCCCCAGGCTAGAGTCTGCCACTGGGGGCGCCTCCCTCCCTGAAGCATCCAAGAGGCCCTGCCTCCCTGCCCCAGGCTCTGAGGCCAACCAGCTCTGGAGAACTGTCCCCTGTGCAGATTCCAGCTTCCTCCAGCCTGACCCCCCACTCCTTTCCCGGCTCCTGCCACCTCACCCCTCTCCCAGCCTCCAGGGCTTCTCAAAGGCTCCTCCCTGCCCCAGAGCACACCTCTTTCCCCTCTTCCTCCCAGCTCAGCATCCTCCTCTCAGGAGACCTTCTCTGGCCCTCGGGCAGGGGCAGGCCCCCGCTCTGTGCCCCTGGCATCCTACTCATCACCGCCTCATAATAGGATAAGGACCTTTAGTCATCACCTCTCCCCTCTCAGACTACAAGCTCCCCCAAAGCAGCACCCACTCCTGCACAATCCCCCAGTTTGTCCGGCACCCAACACAGCGCTGGACACCGGGTAGGGCTCAACCACTGTTTCCTGAAAGAGTGAGCAATCCGCCTGCAGCCCCAGGGTCTAGTTTGTCAAAGCCAGGAGTCTGGGTTTGATTTGTTCACAGCTACATCCCTAAACTCCTAGAACATATATCTGTTGCATGAGTGAATGAATGAACGAATGAATGACCTTCTGAGCCAGAAAGGGCAACTTAGATGCCTTCATTTTACAAGTGGAGAACTGGAGGCCCAGAGAACCCTGCCTACGCCTCCACAGCTCAAACAGCCGGGCTGGGCTCCCCGTGCCAATAAGTGGCATCTTCCGTGAGGCTCTGCCTGTCCCAGTTTTTGGAGGAAAACATATGCAGCTATTGACTCTTTTCAGAAGCAGCTGCCCAAAGTATCTGTGGATATATGAATGTATTTATTTGTTTATTCCCTGCCTTGCTCTACAAAGCATTGGAGGCAGGTCGCCACTGCAGCTCATGTCAATGCTGTATTTTTCCAAGCTCAGGAACAAAACATGAAGTGAAAACAACTTGTTCCAAAGGAGCCTCAGGCAGAAGCAGCTTCCTCGGCCAGGGCAGAAGAGCTCCGACAGAGAGTGTCCTCTCTGAGAGCCACGCCCCAAAACCAGTGACTAAGAGGAATGAAGCAGATGTGCCAGACTTCAGTTTTGCTGAAGGATTTGGTGCCACGTCTCAAGGAACTGAATCTGCAAAATTCTTGCGTTAGAGCAGTGTCACGTGTAATAAAAATCTGGCTTTAGGACCACAAATGGGGACAAGGCTGACAGCCAAACCCATCAAGTGATGCCGTGGTCATCGAGCCAAGTCTCCTCCTCACCTGCCAGGGGCAGCGGAGGGCATCTTGAGGAACTGCAGCCACAGCGGCCACAATAAAACACCGCATATTTCTACACGGCAGCTAACTTTCTAACGCCATTTCAGCCACACTATCTGATCTAGCTGAACCTCCTCCTCGTTGAAAGTAGAGGCCCAGAAAGTTAGGGGATGTCCCAGGTTCACAGGGCATATGAGTGGCTGAAGCCAGCTCTCAGTTCTACCACTTCCCGCCACTTGCGGTTGTAATAAGGGCTGAGACAGTGGCTCACTGTGGGAAGGACATTTAACCCTTGCAGGACACAAGGCTACCATATATGTTAATGCCCCCATGGCACTAACTGTTACCCTGCTAGATGAATTAGTCCCCCTAGTGAGTTTTTGCTGGTGATCAGTTCTCACCATGATAGATTCCACCAGCCAGTTTTATAAACTGGAAACCTCAAGTCATCGCTGACACTTACTTCCCTCTCCCCCACCCCCTAAATCCAGTCCATTGTAAGTCTACCCGACCTAAATTGAATCCACGTCCCCTGTCTCCCTCCACCTCAGTCCAAGTGATTGAGTTTTGCTTCAGATAATTCCAGTAGTTTCCTACTATTCCCCTCATTTCTCCCTCTACCTCCCTTTAATCTGCCTTCCACAGTGCGGCCAGAGGAAGCACTCAAAAATGCAAGCTTGGACAGGCCACTCCCCTGCTTAAAACGCTACCATAGCCCCAGTACCAGTTAACATGGTCAGTGAGGTCCAGCGCTATCTGGCCCCTGCCTGCCTTTCTTGCCTCTCCACCGCCACGCAGCCCCTTCCCTCTCCGACCTCTGGACACAGGTGTCTCCTCCCTGCTCCTTGTTGATGTCGCATTCTCCCACCTCAAGGTCTCCATGTGCCCCGTTCCCACCCTTCTCTGTCCCCCACCTGCTTCCACCAGACTCCTAGAGACCGTTCAAAGCACAGCTCAAACGTCATGTTCCCAGGAAGCCAGCCTTCCTTGGCCCTCACGGCTGAGTCGGAGTCTCCTGACAGACACTGCCATGGGACTGTGTGTTTGGCTTTCACAACAACTAACTCAGCTGAAATGAAATAATTCTCCATGACCATGGCCCATGTGCATTCATTTACTACTTCATTCCCACTAACAGAAGCATTACCTGGTATATGATCAGAACGCAACAGATGCTCATTAGGGGGAAAAAATCTTAATGAATGAAGCATGGACATAGCAGATGGGGAAACTGAGTTTCATTGGGATGGAGGACCTGGACAAGAGGTGTGAAATCTGCCAGGATTAGGTGGCCCACGGAAATCATCCGACCTCTGGGGTTGGATATGGGAAGTAGCCTCTCCTGAAATAGAGTCAAATGTTTCTATTCAGCGGGACTGAAGGTTGGGGGAAGGAAACTCCAAAACACATACAACGTCAGACCCAGTGGTGCAAAGGGCAGGCAAGAGAAGGCCCGGATCTCCAGCTCTTCTCCATCACCCACCCGGTTAAGGAGGGGTAGACCACAGAAAAGTCGTAAGTGGGTGCATTCAAGAAAGTAAACCAGCAGCTTTGGGCTCAGTGGCATGAAGGAGGGGACAGGCGGGGTGGCGATTGCACCCTGAGTGTAGAGTTGGTAAAGCTCCCTAAAGCATCGCCTCCTCAAGCATTTGCTAAGGACGCACTATGCTCCTAGCTGAATGTCTGGATGAAAACTTAGTCCTTGACCTCATGGAGCTCAGAGTCTGGACAGGAAACAGTTCTATAAACTTTACTGCAAGTTCATGGTTACGTGCCAGAACAAAGGTATGTCCAAGTTGCTGTGGGAGCCCAGGGGAAGGACAACTGACCGCTGGGGCAAGTTGGGGAAGGGGCTGCTCCCAGGCAGTGCCACTGACATCTGCAAATGACCGTTCTCAGCAAACTCCCACCCCAGCCTAGGGTAGCGTCTGATGTCCTGCAGTGACACATGGAAACAAAACACCCAGAAGAGCAATGACTGTCCCCAAGGTGGCCCTTCAAGTGGCCAAACCAAACCCAGAAGATTCGGGGTGCCTCCTCTTCACATCCAGAGAGGTAAAGGAGAAGTGAGCATGCCACTCAGGAAGAAAACTGAGGATGGAGGTCAGGAAGACAGCAAGTCAGAAGACATGAAGCCCGCTGGTCCAGAGGCTGCCAGCCCACACGCTACATTGGGTTGGATAGTGTCCCCCAAGTTCATGTTCACCATCAGCCTCAGAATGTGACCTTATTTGGAAACAGGGTCTGTGCAGATGTAACAAGATGTGGTCGCACTGGATTAGAGTGGGCCCAATTCAATGACGAGCCCCCTTATTAAAAACCACATAGATGCTCAGGGTGACAGAAGCCATGTGATGATGCAGGCAGAGTGGAGCGATGCATCAAGTCAAGAAGCACAGGGCATTGCCAGTAACCACCAGGAGCTAGGAAGAGGCAAGAAGGATTCTCTCCCAGAGTTTGCAGAGAGGGCACGGCCCTGCCAGCCCCTGGATTTCAGACTTCTGGCCCCCAGAACTGTTAGAGAATACGTTTCTGTTGTTCTAAGCCACTCGGTCTCTAGGGTTTTGCTGTGGCAGCCCTAAGAAATTAACACACGTGCCCAGAGGACCAAATGCAGGAAACCGCTAAGTGAACCGGCCTGGCGTCGGGAGTCCACTGCAGAGCGTAGCCCCCTGAAAACAGCAGCAGTTACTGAGCTCCAGCCACTTGTAGCCAAGAGGCAGTGATGTTGCCAAATATGCCCGTTTTTCTAGGAATTCATACTTCTACATGAAACCTCTGACTTCTTTATGTTAGCTCAAATGGTTTTTCCATTTGTTTTGTTCTTTATTTTTTCCTTTTTTCAACCCTTGGGGGCCAGGTAAGGCCAGATTGTTTTGCAGAGACCCGTGAGACAAGGTGATTTATGTCTCACAGCGCACAAGCAAGAGCCAAGGCTGGCACCCTCACCTCCATCTACCCTGCCGCACCCTTCCGTCCACCACACCATGAGTCTTCTCTGCCCTGGAGAAGCAGGTGTCCGCTCCCTCGCTCAAGAGATACACTCCTGGTGAAAGAGGTCGACTTCTGGGCTGGAGGGAATAGGCACAGACAAAAACTGTCCTCTATTTCCTAGCTGCCCTGCCTCAGGCCCAGTGGCTCCTGCCGGGTTGGGATCCCAGAAGAAGCTGCCTGGGTTGACAGCAGAGAAGTCTCAGCCACAGAGAGAGACAGTGCTGGGTCAGGGCCTGGAGAGGCATAGGACGAGGGGACAGGAGGGGCATGCTACCAGCGTGGCACCGTAGGACGCGATACACGCGAGTGTTCAGCGGCAGGTGGTTCCCACAGGTTCTGGGGCAGACTGGCAAGGAAGGGAGAACCTGTGCTCAGCAGGGAGCCCAGAGCCTGCTCCAGCAGCATCAGCCAGTTAGTACAGGACATGGAGCGTGGCCACAAAACAGTGCTAGTGAGATACCAGGGCAGGAGGGCCTAGGACCACGTCAGAAGCCGGGTGCCCACTCTCCCCAGAATGCCATGCCTGCTTGGCCAGCTTTTTTGTTTTCCTGTATTTGCTCCAAGAGCTCTCAGAAACGAGGAGAGAGGCCTGCTCAGTTCTTTGGACCATGCCTGGTATGGAACTGAATGTCAACAGCCCCTGCAAGACACTCCTTTGTGCCAAGGAAGAGACCTCACACCATTGCACACTATGCAGCGTCTTCTCTTGTGTGACAGGGGGATGCTGCTTGGGAGAACAGCAGAAAGTGAAGACAGAATTTTTTTCTTGTCTTCCGACAAGATGCAAGGAACCTTTGCTAAAAGCTTTTCCTGACGATCAGAAATTAAATTTGCAGCACGGCTTGGTTCTTGCGAGCTCATTATAACACAAGCTCATTATAACACGTAACTAACAACCACATCCTCCCCATCACTGGTCTTCACAGAGCTGCGCAGCCAGGCCCAAGGCAGAGGTAGGCAGGGCATGGTCTGGGGCTCCCACCTGGACCTCTGGCTAGTGGAGATACCCTCATGCAAGGTGGATTGGTGAGACCCCCAAACGCACACACACGCACTTGGGCATGCACAAACACACTGCCTTGCAGCAGCTATTAACGTGAATCACTGGGGTAGGTCTAGAAAGACAGCCGCTGCTGTGTTAAGACATGAGTTATTTGCAGAAGCAGGCCTCTCTGCTGAGCCCTCATCCCCTGGCATCTGCTATTTGCCCTGCTATTTGCATAAGTAAATGGCAGCTCATTAAGAACACATTAGCAGCTCTGTAACCATGTAAGGAAACCGACCTGGTGAACCCTGAGCCACTGGAGAGTTCTCTAATTCAGTGGTGCAGCCTCAGAAGTACTAAGCAGAGTCTGTCATGTGCCATCTGTCTGTCCAGCCAGAAGAGAAAAAAGAGGCTGTCATGGAAACACGGAAGAGACTTAGTAAATATTTGTTGAAGAATGAATGATGGTAGCCTGGGTTTGCAAAGGGTACAGAGTACTAAAAGTAGGGAAATGTTTGGATCACACCGGTTTGGGGAGGCATTTCTCCCATGCCCAGCCACCCACTGAAGGCTCAAGGAGAGTGGTCAAAAAGTAAAGTCACGCATCCAATCTCCTGTTAGCTTTCGCAATCTCTTACCATCTGATGGCTCTGATTCAGGATGTCACAGATGGGTCCAGGATTCTAGACTTTTAAATGCCTCTTGGGATGTGGAAGCAAGTGTGTGAGCTGTCCAGGGTGGGCCCTCTGACACCTGAGCAGTCTTCTGAGCCCTGCTAGGTGTGGCCTGTCACCAGGTGTGTAGTCCTTTAGTCACGACCTGAAGTCCACATCACCCTCCCACCGGGCACAGGGGTTGGACCCAATGGCCTGCCCTGGACGTCCTCACCCGGTAGAGATTCTGCAGGTCAGAATCCAGGGACACACTGGTGCCCACAGCATTCTGGGGACACTCACGGCAAAGCACCCTTGTCGCTCCTGTCTTACACATGCAGACCCAGAGGAGCGCTGCCTTCGAAAGCATAGGCTGCAGCTTGGGAACAGCAGGGGCATGAGCACATTCTCTGCCTGGGTGCATGTCCCCACAGCTGGAAGGGAAGGAGTGCAGTGGCAAACCACAGGGTCAGCCAATCCTGGGCTGGCCTGCACCCAGGCTGGCAGCGACCCTGGGAGGCCCCCTCCCTCCGCCCTGCGCAGCCACTCAGAAAAATGAGGCGGTAGGCCTGAGAGCATTTTGTCCCTGACTCCAGTGCCCTCAGAAGCCACCAAGGCTTTATTGTTCTGGATAGCCTGCCCGGAGTGAGCAAGCTAAGACTTCTGCTGCAGGCAGCTAAGCCGTCCCTGTGCCTGCCAGGAAAGCAGCTGCCCTCCTCCTCTTTGCACCAGCTCTGCCTCACCCCTGCAAACCAGGTCATTACAGGTTTTCTCAAGTGCCTGCCCTCCTCACGCTGGCAGTGCCTGCCTGAGCATCCAGCATCCGAACCCGCTGGGGTGTGACATGCAGGCGAGGCTCCCTGGCCCCTGCAAGCGCCAGTGGTGGGGTATTTTTAGCCCAGATCCCTCTGGAAAGGCAGCTTGTGAATCCTACTCTGTCAGTGCTGCCTTCTTCCATGGCCCAGGAGCAGCGGGCGTTGTCTTGGTAACCCACAGTGGGGAGCCGCTGCTTTGGGGCTACCTGTAACCCACCCACAGGTACCAGGCAAAGGGATTCAGGGCCCCCTCGCCATCAGGCACCAGCCTCCAGCCGCTGTGCAGACTCCCAGGAAGTGGGGCACCCCAGGTTTGGCAGTCCAGGAAACCTGGTCAGACAGCACAGCGGCCTCCGCAGGAGACCCCGAGCCTTTGGGCTTTCAAAGGTGTCTAAGCCACCATCAGAACAACCCACGGTGCCGTGGCAGCTCAGATCTTTAAATTTTCATGACATCTCTGCTTACTGAAGATGGGTTCCTCGGCCTGTGGGAAGGTTAATTATTAATGTGCGGGGATTCTGCAGGGAAGCAGAGGTCAGATGGGTGGGGGGAGGGGTATCAGGGAGGCCGCGCCTGCCTCCTCCTGGCTCTTGTTCTTGAAAGTGGCTGCTGGCAAGGAGCCAAGTGTGGCTCTGGGGCCCAGAATTTCTGGGCGGTGGTGGTTGCTGCTGCTTATGTTGCTCCTTCACTTTGAATCGGGCGCTTGTTGAAGTTGGGCTCTAAATCTCCAATTCATTCTCCGTCCTGAGCGTCGCACCCCTGGACAGCAGTGAACTTGCAGTGACAGCCGCGGGGCTGCTCCTGAACTCGTCACAGACGCGAGTTGCTCTGCAGCCGCGTGTCTCCCTCGACCCAGAACAAATGCAGCGAATCCTCCAGGAGCTGCGCCGAGGTGAACTGAGCTGCCCCGCCGACTGAAGAGGAAGTGGTCAGCACCCCCATTTAATGCGTCACACCCCATGATGGAGGTTGTTTACTTGGGGACCTGAGAACATGAAATGTACTAACAGGATGCACCCCAGGGTCTTCAGTAATCACATTGATTATTATTTATCTCTTTATTATTCTGCAGTGGAGGCAGCTCTATTGGATCTTTTCCGTGGTTGTATGCATGATACCTGGTTATAAAGCATGTTTAGCAACATAGAAATGTGTTGGGGACGAAGTCAGGATGACCTGCCACCTAGGCACACTGCTGCCTGCTTTCGGTGACCACACCCCCCACACCGTCACACACACATGTGCAATTGCACACAGATGGAGCTGCATTCAGCACACCTCAGCTTTCTTCACCTTTATCACAGGGTCTTTGTGAATTCATCTCGCCATTTCCTCGCCCACCCTCCCACCAGGTACCCAGCGTTAAGAGCCTGTCATTTCAGACAAGCTCAGCTGTGAGCAAGTTCCCCGCTCACATCTGCTTTGAAGGTGTCCTTCTCTCCCACTCCTGGGAACTCTCTCCCTACCCTCCCATAGCAGGGGCCAAACACTGTGTCGGTCTCTCTCCCACATCACAGGGGAGGTGACCCTGTCAAAGCCTAAGTTACTCCTCTGCTGGAAAGAGTCTAACAGCTTCCATTCTCTCGTGGAGATAAAAACAAAGGCTTTGAAGTGACTCACAATGCCCTGCATGACCCGCCCTTCTCTGCATCACCTCCAACCAGTATCTGTTCGGACCCTCTGCTTTCACCCTACTGGCCTCCCCTGCCCCAGGGCCTTTGCGCTTGCCATTTCCCCAGCCTGACACAGTCTTTCCCTAGATACCCCCAAGGCTCTTTCCCTCACGTCCTTCAGCTCTTCATTTTACTATCACCTTCTCAGGGAGGCCTTTACAAGCCGCTCACTGAAACTGCACAGCCTTTCCTCCGACATTCCTCCCCTGTCCCTTTCGTACCCCAGGCACCTATCTGAGGCCGACACTCCGTATATTTTACTTACTTGTGATCTTTATCTCCCCACCGGGAGGCAGACTCAGTGACGGCAGAGTCTTGGTTCTGTGCATGCACTGAGGTACGTCCAGCTCCCAGACAGCAGCTGCCACAGATTCTCTCAAATCTGCTGAGCAAGAAAATTGGGCAATCGTCAGTGTTAATCAGGGGCCTCGATAATCAATGAGTGTTTGTCCAGTAGTTGTGAGTTCCTCCTACAGCTACACTTTCAAGGTCAGATCATTCCATGAATCTTGCTGTTCACAAGAGCAGGCACGTGACTGATTCCTACCCTGTGCTCTCCACACCTCCGACTCCAGAAGCAGCAGCTCGCTCCTCTCCAACTGGGTTCATAGTCCAGATGCTCCATGTGGGCCCCTGCCTCTGCGTCCTCAGAAGGGTCCCTTCATTGAGCCCCACTGCATGCACACCCTTCCGCGGGTGTGGCTTCTGTGGAGGCTGGCCAAGTTTTCCGCTCAGCCTCAGCAGTGGGCCTCAGGCTGGTGGTCCCCCTCGATGGGCTCACTGCATCCCCTGCTGCTCCCTGACTGGAGGAGGCATTGGCCTCCTTCCTAGGGCCCCAGCGAGGTGCATGTAGCAGATGTCATAGGCCAGAGGTTGGTCAGTTGGTCTTGTATTTTGGTTTGTGTCTTTACTGTGAATGATTATGAAATATGGACTGCTTTTTAAAAGCCTACTGCCTGGATTGTAGCTGTAAGGCAAACAAGCTTCTTTTGAATTGTGATCTTTTGTGCACTGGTGGAAAGTGTCAGGATGGGTGCCCCTGTCCCTGCTTGGAGACTTTGTGACATCAGGCCAGAGTCTGTCTATGGAAAGACACACACGCGCGCGCGCACACACACACACACACACACACACACACACACAGCACTCACAACCCAGATGGCCAGAGACTGAGTGCCAAGCTCCTTCTGGCAAAAGGCCGTCTGCCTCCATGCCTCACCATGTCCAGAATCAGAAGCACAAGAGACTAGAAATTTCCAAATGCTGTCCTTGGCCCTGCTGTTGAAACACTCTCTAGGAACTCATACACATTCCAGTTGCCATCAGGGCCAGTCTAACCCATCTTCCCCCACACTATCCCCTCCACTGCCTCCCTGGAGGAGGAAGAGCCAGCCCCCTTCCGGAGCCTTCCACCCTCTTCTTCCAGGGAGAAGCAGCCCAGACTTGTCAATCTCGAGCTCAGGAAGGGAAGGAGACTAGGCCACCCCACTGTGCCCGAGTCCCCACCAGCTGACAGGCAGATGGCTCCTCCATCACAGGAGGCCGGTGGCCAAGGTAGACATTAGCCCCTCTGTCAATTCAGCGTCGGGAGAACTACCTTTGCCTGGGGTGAAGCACAATTACATTTTTAAAAATTAAAATATCACTAATGTAGAAGAAATGCAAAGATGGCAACACTAGTAAAATCTGTAGTTCTACCAGTTATAGAATTGTTTTCAATGTAATTACGTCTCTTTCCACTTCACGGAGTTATATGAACTCCAGGCTAGAGATTATACAGAAAACAGCTCATTTAACACTCACAGGCAGTCTGCAGGCACATATTACGATGCCATCGTACACTGGTGAGCAAACTGATGTTCAGAGAGGTTAGAAGCCAGTAACTGTTAAGTGGTACCCCTATAACTATTTGCATGGCATTGATCTTGGATGGATGGATGGATGGATGGATGGATGGATGGATGGGCAGATGGATGAGTGGGTGGACAAATGGACAAATGGATAGGCAGATAGATGGGTGGATGGATTAATGGATAGATGAAGAGATAGCAACTAAACCACATAACTTCCCAGTTAGCTAAACTAATGACCAAGGGGGGCTTTTTAGAGGAATGGATTAGACTGATTAGTAACTAGCATTTCAACAGTTAAGAAGAAGAAAGGGGAGTCAGGAGGAGGAGGAACTATTGTTAGAGCCTGTGCTCTGGAGCCAGACAGCCCAGGTTCGAACCTCAGACCCACCATTTCCTAACTAGATAGCCTTGGGCGAGTTATTTAGCCTCTCTGTGCCTCCATTTCTTCCTTGTAAAATGGGGACATTATAACTTACAAGGCTGATGTGAGAATTAAGTGAGTTACGTAAGTGATATGTAAAGCTTTCAGGACTTTGACTGACAAGTGCTCGGTGAATGTTGCTAGCACCGTCCTCATTCGGTGGGAGGAAACCAAAGCCCAGGGTGGGGGGTGATGTGTGTTCTGTGATCACTCCAATTGTGCCACTTCCAGTATTGATTATTGGCCGTGCTTTTTTTTTATTCCTCAAGGTGCTGCAAGAATATTTGAGCCAACTCTTGCCGAATGATCGTCAACTGTGGTGAAGGTCTATCTACATTTTCAACTGCAGTCGTACCCCCTCATCTGTGATTTTGCTTTCCACCATTTCAGTTACCCACCCACGGTTCAGAAATATTAAGTGGAAAATTCCAGAAATGAACAAGTCATAAGCTTTACATTGTGCGCTGTTCTGAGTAGTGTAATGGAATTTTGCATCCTCACATTTTATCCCACCGGGCTGTGAGTCACCCCTTTGCCCAGGATGGCCGTGCTGTAGCGGCCACCCACCCAGCCACCCTGCGCTTAGTCGCCACCTCCCGTCGCAGCCTGGCTATCACTGTACCGTGGTGCTTGTGTTCAAGTAACCCCTATGTTGTTCCAGAACGACCCTAAAGGGCAACAGTAGTGATGCTAGCAATTCAGACAGGCCAAAGAGAGCCCTACTGTGCTTCCTTTCATTAAAAATGTGATGAGACTAGACAGAGACCTTGCTTCATCAGACACCAACACACACGCCATTTGCTGTCACAGGCTTCCACAGTAACTCCACAGCCACTGAAAACACGACGGCTCTGCACTATTTTTAAACTGCTAGAAATATGTGTTGGGTGAATGAATGTTAGTGATTATCATATTACTCAAGACCATGATAAATCCCTGAACTCAAGGACATTTTTTCTTCTGAAGCACTTCTTAAAACAGGTCTGAAATCCCACATCCAAAACCACTGGAGCTCAAGACACTTCAGAATGTAGAATTTTCAAGTTTTTGAGAGATTAGAGTGCAGATTCTTCATACTGTGTAATTCCCGCAGGAGGCCAGGGCTAGCGAGCACCTCCCAACTCAGCAGCCTACCAGCTGTGCAGAGACCTGTGCGTGGGAACTGAAAATTGACACTGGCTGGGATTCATAACAACTGCAAGCAGGCCAGCATCAGCTCCGCTCATGTCTTGCCACCAATTAGTTTCTTGCAGACAAACAGAAAAGCTCTGGGCTCTCAGAGTGTTTTAGATGTCCGAGCAGCACTCGGGCGACGTTGGCCTGTCGGGAGTAAAGAGCGCCCCCTGCCGAGGCTGCTATGAAGAGCTTGGCTGCTGTCTCGCCAGCGCTTGCTGAGCACACCTTGCCAGGGCTCTGCTCTAAACTGGTTTAAGTGAATGGTCTCACTTGGTTGGCAGAACAACCTTTAAGGGTAAGTCACCAGCCAAGGTCACACACAAGTGGAGCTAGTATTAAACCTTGGGCGTCTGAGATCCACTAATGAAATTTCCAAGCCAGGGGCACAGTTCCAATGACTTTCCTTCTTCCCTCAGTTTTTTTTTTTAAAGTTTTATTTATTTATTTTTAGAGAGGAGAAGGGAGGGAGAAAAAGAGGCAGAGAAGCATCAGTGTGTGGTTGCCTCTCGCACACCCCCTACTGGGGACCCAGCTCACAACCCAGGCATGTGCCCTGACTGGGAATCGAACTGGCAATCCTTTGGTTTGCAGGCCAGCACTCAAACCACTGAGCTACACCAGCCAGGACATCCTTCTTCTCTCACTTTTCATTATTTGATTCTTGACTTTTAATAATAGTTTTTATATTATTTTCTTTGTTTTTCATTGAAACCAGTAGGGAGAGGAGATATCCAAAATTTTTGTTTAAGTTATGGGCCTTCATCTCCTACTGTTCACAACACAGACTTCCAACCCTTCGAGACATTTTGGGGATGCAGCAAGTTGGCTTCTAACACTAACAAGTCCCAACATTTAGGCAGCACTCACATTTCTGGCAAGCAGAATCCTACTGGGAGGACAAGGGAAATGAAGAGTTTGCTCCAGAGCCTCCCTCAGGTGGTTCGAGAAGGTTAAATTCAAGGTGCCTCCGCTTGGTTTTGAAAACATAGGGTCTTTTTGGGGTTTCCCATCCCGTCCATCCCATTTCACTCTGTGACAGTTTAGGGAGGAGCAACCACATGGGATGCACAGTGCGGGAGGCCAGGGCCATTACTTGGGAGCTAGGGACCATGAAGTAGGTGGCAAATCTAGCCAAGGAGGGCATCCTAGAACGAAGAAATTGCCAGTGTATTTGGACAATCCAGAGGGTTCTGGCCAGACCAGAGTGGAGCTCATCGGCAGAAGATGAAAATCAAGGGGTTGCAAAAATAGTCTGGGTTGATTCTGAATTGCTCTAAACGCCGCCCTGAGGGATGTCCCTGGAAACCCCCCGGGCCGTGACACAGAGGTGCCCAAGGATATTCATGACTGGTCTTTCCTGCTCCAGGCCACATGCCCAGTACCTGGACCAGTACCTGCACACAGCTGGAACTTGGTATGCATGTAAGTCAGGAAGGAATGAAAGAATGAATATGTGAGTAGGTTTATGTTGAAGAATGTGTTTGATCATAAAGGAGACAGAAGGCCCTGTTAGGAATTCACAGCAAGAGTCCAGGTGTGAACTGACAGAGAAATGAGTGGTGATGGGCATGGAGAGGAGAGGACACAGCCAATCGACAGTGATGGTGGGCTCTGTAGGACTCGTCAACCAATGGGATGTGGTCACCGAAGGGCAAGCGGCCTCAAAGACACCTGGCCAAGAGGCCTGGTGAAGAGGGAGAAGGGGCAGAGGGCTCTTCCTCAGGGACTGCCTGGGAGAAGACGCCTTTCCTGCTCAGAGGTGTGGAATACCCCAGAGCCATGCCAGGCAGAGGTATCTGCGTGCGCCACTGAGCAGCTGCGTGGAGCAGCCAGTGCTGGTGAGCACAAGTACATGGTGGCCAAAGTGAGAACGCAGTGCCCACAGCCTCCTGCAGAGATCAGTGTCCCCATGGCTCTCCTCCCTGCTCACCGTGTTGCCCATCCCCTCATTGCAGGGACACACCCTGGAGACAGAGGGGCAGCTTTGAAGCAGGAAGGGAAGCAGGGATGGGAGGGAGCTGCAGGCTCGTGGGTGGCAGTGCCACGCTGGAGACTGCTGGCAGCAGGGAGGTGTCAGGGCACCCAGAGACTTGGGGAGAGCACATCTCTCACACCAGTGAAGTCCATGGGGAGACTTTCCAGCTGCATCAGAGATAGGGTGGGCGGGCAAGCAGATGATAGATTTGATTCTTCCCTGGGAGAAGGCCAGAGTGGCTCCTTTTCCCATGTACGGGCATGATTTTAGGTCTGGGGTGGTGACATCATCACCTTGGTGTTCTCTCCACCCTATTCCAGAAACTTTGAGAGAGCTGGGGAGGAGCCATGGAGTCTTCTGGAAGGAGCTCCTCATGGCTCTCCCCAGCCCCCACCCCCACCAGCCTCCAAGTCTAGGGGTCTGGGCACCGGCTCTAGGTGGCCCAAGGGTGGTCCTCCCAACACAGGGTGGTCCTCCCAACAGCCAGCCCTCACAATGGCACATAGTGCACAGACGCTGGAAAGCTGAAGTCTGGCAACAGATTTCTGATGGCTCCTCCAGAAAGATCCACAGAGGGGTCAGCGGGTCAACCCTCCCCAGGCTCACAGAGAAAGGCCAGGTTGCCAAGTGGGTGACTCACACAGAGCCCCAGAAAAAGCCAAAGACCCAGAGGAGGGGCTGTTATTCATAGAACATCCCCGCCTTATGATCTGCTGTCACAGGACCACACACCTTAGGGTTGGAAGGGGACACATTTGTCGAGCATTTACTGCATGCCCTGTGCTGGACCCTGGGGACACAGTGGTGAACGTGACATGGTCCCTGCTCTTAAGGAATTCATAGTTCATTGGAGAAACAGCCATGAAACCAAATAATTAGAATGAGAAAGGCCTTCCTAAGGATTCGATGAGATAGGGACAGCGGTAAGTCATCTAGTCCTCACACCCACACTCTGAGGGAGGTGTGGTCTGCCCACTTGACAGACATGGAAACTGATGTTGTGATCACGTGCCTCAGTTCGCACAGAGACGCCACCACTGGTGTGCTGGGGTGTGCTCACACAGGCTGCCAGGCTTCCCTTCCCAGCTCCTCATTCAGTGACATCCCACCGGGAACCTGAGATCCACCAGAGATGGGCCACGGAGGTTGGTAAACACCACAGTCAGGTGACAGCCTGGATTCAAATCCAGGTCCGAAACTGAAGACTTTCTCCACTCTCACCCAGAATCTTTTCTGGATCAAAGCATCCCCTCTGAAAAGCCAGCCTCCCCAGGAGAATGAGGCTAGCCCATCTGGACGGGCCAAGCAAGACAGTGGACATGATCTGTCTTCCAAGTCACAAAGGGCTGTGCCACTCAGTGGAATCACTGCCCACTGGGGCTCAGACATGCCGAGGGGAGCATGGGAGGAGTGCAGTGGGGGAGAGGGAAGAGCTGAGGAGGAAGTGTGGAGCTCCTCTCTCGAGAACACTAACCCTAGGGATGGCCACCGTGTGACTGATTAACCTCTGTCTCCACAGGACAAGGACTGTGGCTGGTTTTGGTGACCATTGTGGCCCAATTTCCAAGCACCATGCTTGCAAGCAGGAAGCCCTATAGCACTTGTTGAATGAATGAATGAATGAATGAATGAATGAATGAAGCAAGCAAGCAGGAGGACATCAAAACTGAACTGTGCAGCACTGCCAAGCTCAGGCCTGCGTCCCACCCAGCACACTTCCCCGTGTAATGAGGGGCGGAGGGACTGACGCCCACCCCGAGGACGGCTGGGAGCCAGACTGCCTGGGTGGAGCCCCTGCCACCACTGCCCAGCTGGGTAAGCTGTGCCTCGGTGAACTCAGGTGTAAAACGTGGTCGCGGGGTTGCCATGCAGATTAAAGGAGTTAACAACTGTAAAGCATCTGGCAATAAGTGCTTTGTGTTTGTTAAACAGATAAGCACCCCCCACACACACCCTCCATCAATTTTCCATCCCCTTCCACTCCAGAGAGGACTCCCCTGGGGGAAAAAAGTTTCTAGAATCCTTCTCATCTCCCCATCAATCCTCAATCTCCGCTGCTCCACCCCCAGCATCCCCACCCACCCACCTTAGTCTTTCTTGAAATGACCCTGAGCCTTGTTTAGCCCCACTGGACCCCATGACCCGGGAGCCGACCCCCAGGGCCCCGGAAGGTACCCCCCACCCTTTGCCTCCTTTCTCCAGGAGCCGCGCTCCCACGCGGAGGGGGCGCGGTGTAGTGCGGTGCAGGGACTGGGTGCTGCCCTAGGCAGGAGGTACCACCAGGAACCTTAGCGGCCAAGTGCCGCACATGGTGGACGGCTGCGCCACCCAGTGGCGACCTGCAGGATCGGCGGCGGAGACGGCCCGCAGAGCAGAGCGGTGAGGGACAAAGGGAGAGAAGGCTAAAGGAAGGAAAGGTTGAAGGGTGGAGCAACTATTACCAAAAGGACTGATAGGCTTTGCTCACAGTAATGAGTAAATTCTGTCAGGAAAGCAGTGATCCCTAGGCAGGGCGGCCCCTGGGGCCCTTTTCTCCCTGCAGGTTGCACACCATCCCCCCCGCCCCGCTCCCAAAGGCTTCTCCTCGCGTGGGAGAATATTCGGCTGAGGGCTCAGGTTCCTGTCCCGGATCTCCCCGGCTTCCTTGTCTCAAGCCTATCGCACCCCACCCCGCTGCCCGGGCTGATGATGGGCCGAGGGCAGGGCCTCCGAAGACCTGAAGCCAGGGGCAGTGTTGCCCTCCCTATGAGGGGGGAGGGGGGGAACAAGGGCCCAGAACTGTGCAGATTCCAATCCCAGCCCTAGGACCCTGGGACCCTGGGACCCTGGGCCCCTGGGACCCTGGGACCCTGGGCCCCACCCACAGCCTGTGCCTGGGTTTCCCTTGCCTGGGAAAGAGGGGCATAAAAATAAACACCTGCATGACTTCCCTCACAGAGAGGTCGTGAGAGGGGTGCTGAGCAAAGCATTTGGAACACCCAAAACCATCATTCTTCAACGTTTCTGATCCGTAATGACTTCAGTAATTGCGTGACTGTGGGCAAATACCAACACACACTCTCTTGAAGCGTAAGACCCTCCGTTCTGGACGACGAGCAGCTCCTCAGAGGAGAGACTTGTAGTTGGAGAGGAGAGACAGGAGCAGGCGGTCAAGACTCCAAAGCACAAAGTTCTGGGTGGGAAACTTCCATGAGTGAGACTGTCATAGGGATCTGACTCTGCAGAACTTGGGATGTGGCTCACGCTTTGGGACAGCAGTGGAATAAACACTGCGGTCCCCAGAAACATTTGGAGGATGAAGAAGGCAAAAACGGTTACCCAGGATGCTACTCAGACCACTGCCAAGGGCGAATCCTTGGCCCCTTGCCTTGGCCTGTGCCGTGTGACAGCCCTGGCCCCTCAGGCATCAGTTTGCACGAACACCTCCACTCGTCTACCTGCAGAGGTGTATTCCCTGCGCGAGAACGGGTCCACCTGCTGGTGCTGCAGTAAAACCACTAGGAGCGACAGACTAAGAAGGAGACAGACTTATTGCCCAGGGAAGACTATCCAGAGCTAAGGAGCCTGTAAAGTTGACCCTGAACGACACAGGGGTTAGGGGCACGGTATAACCTAACTCAGCTCTGTGCGTACGGGATTCCCACCCACCAGGAACAATGCGTGTTTCAACTGTGAACATCAATTGAGAAAAAAATCCAGGTGTAAGTAGATTCATGCAGTTCAAACCCAAGTTGCTCAAGGGTCAACTGTATAAATAAACCCTAGTTAATTTTGCTAATAACTTACGGCCTAAGCCCAAACCTTGCTTAGATTCCTTTCTGACAAGCACCAGCTTTCTTTGCCCTGTCCATTTCTCACAGATGGATTTGTCTAAGAAATGTGAGAAGGTGCCTGGTTTGATCATTTCTACGAGCGCATTTTATGATCTGAGCACCGTATTGTGAGTCTCCCATGCACATGTATTGAATTGGTTTTTATCTTATTACTCTAGACCTGCATCAGCTCTATTGTTTTATTATGAGTCCAACTGTAAGAACTGAAGTGGGACGTAGAGGGAGGAAGTCTCCCCACCCCACCCCCACCAGCCCCATCCACCGACCATCGACCATCACAGGAAGTCAGAAACAGTCTTTCCATGGGTCAAGAGGAAAATAAAATCAGGTCAATGAACACTAGCATTTTTTCTGCTGCCCCCTGCTTCAGAAGCAGAGGGTTCTCTGGGAGGGAACATGAATCTATTTTCTTTAGGGTTTTCCCTTAGAAAGCAGGCCCGCAGCAATGCTCCTCACGTTTCCCATCAAATCCTGTAGCGAATGTCTCATCTCACCCGGATAGTGGACGGAGGAGAGCGAGGATGGTCCCGGAATGGGCCAGAGCGGGGCGTGGCAATCAGCTTCGTCACTGGGACAGCCCATCCCTCCTGGGTCAGCTTCTCCCTTTGCAAAGTGGAGGTGGTGACACCACATGAGGTCATTGCCACCTGAAGAAACATATTTCAAGGGCAACTTTTAGAGCAAAGGAATGTGCTCTGGCCCTCCTCTTCCTCTTTTCTCTTCTCCTCCACCAACACCACGTCATCCTCTCCAGGCTAATGCAGTCAGGGCTGGCACAGGCAGGGTTGGGGGGGTGGGTAGGCGGAGGTGTTGTGGTTTCTTGTTCAACCCTGCTGAGTCGGCCACAGCAGTTGAACAGAGGATCCAGGTCAGGATGATCTGTGAATGTAATTAAGTGAACACAAAATCTGGAAACCCATATTCCTCTGGACCCCAACCAACACCAGCTTGGTTCCTTTTGTTTCTGGGCCCACCTCCACGTACCCCACACTTGATGCCCTCATTCAGATGGCCTGGGGTGGCCAAGAGCCAGATGGTGTGGGTGGGGACTTGGCTGTACCACCAGCTCCCACAGACTCAGGCTCTAAACGCAAGCCCGTTGGAGCACACTCTGAAACGAGAGACTCTGCACTGACCACTGGTTCCTAAGCAAGCCAACAAAAATCGGGGCTTGTGGCTTTTCCCTCCTTCTGCCGCTCAGGGCTCCTCCTGACACAGCTCGCTTTAACTCCATGACTTGGGAAACCAAAGGCAACACTCACCTTTGCCACGCCACTAAAACCACCACAGCCACCTCCAGGGGCTGGAAATGGGGGTCACTGGTCTCCTAGCAACAGGCACTGCCCCAGCTGCGCAGATTTGGAGCTTGGGTCATACCAGCCAGCAGCCTGGGTGGGCACGTTACCAGGAGAACCTGAACTTGAGTTTAAATCTGCAACCTGCCTTCACCGCCACAGCTTTTTCTCAGCTGCAGACGGACAGACACGCACTCAGCAGCAGGGCTCACGGCACTGGGCCCCACCGGGAAAGCCCCGGTCTCCCCAGATCCCGTCGGCTATGGTGCCTCTTTTTTCCTCTTGCTCTCTCTCTCTCTTTTTTCTTTCCGGTGTGATTTTCAGACCAGGCCAACAACCACACAAATAAACACGAATCATGAAGAACTGTGCGTTGGACAATACTGACCAGTCACCAGACTGTCCTGGGCACTGGGCGCACTGCCAGGAAGGAAACAGGTCAGACCCTGTCTTCAGGGGCCTGTGTATTTGCCAGGTTTTCCCAACAACTAGAACCAGTGGGAGATGCAAACGCTTGCATGTGGTATGCGTGTGTGCACGCATGTGATGATATATGTGCACTCATCTCAAGGAATTGGCATGTGGGATTGTGGGGGCCGGCCCATCTGAAGCCCGCACGGCAGGCTGGTGGGCCATAGACCCAGGCGGGTGTCCAGGCTGCAGTCTTCAGGCAGAGTTTCATTTTCCGTCAGGAAACGCCAGTTTTGCAGGTGAGGCCTTTTGACTGATTAGACGAGGCCCACCCAAGCCATCCCAAGCAATCCTCACGTACAGTGAAGGGAACGCCGATGTTCACCACATCTGAAGGATAGTTCCAGAGTGCCACTAGGTTAGTGTCTGGTTGAGTGACAGGGCCCTGCAGCCTAGCCAGGCTGGCACAGAAGTGGGGCACGACGGCAGCATGTACCCTGGAGGGGCAGTGAGAAGTGCAACAGGGAAGAAGAAAGCGGGTGAAGAGCAGCCCAGGCGGGGTGGCGGGGGCCAACCAGGGACCTACCGAGTGAAATACTGTATGTCCTTCCGTGCAAACCTGCACAGAAAGTGAATCGATGAACGTACCTCCGCCCTGCACTCAAAAAGCGCCACAAAGTCCTCACTTAGTTACACCTCTGAGATCGCGGCTGTGGAGCATGGTTAGCAAGATGGGAGAGACGCCGTCTGGGAACTTCATTCCTCCTCCTTCGCAGCGAAGGAGAGCCTCCCAGACTCCCCCGCTGTTCACACTGCACGTGGCTATGCTCCCTCCCTCCCCTCACTCCTCTGCCTGCCCCTGTATGGTGCCCTGGCCCACAGGACACCCCTGGGTGCAGCAGGCCTCCTCTGCCCTGACCTCCCTCCTGTGGCCCCCCTGTCCACAGCCCTCACCCACAGCCCCTCACTGGTTCCTGCACTCCCCACCTCTCCTGCTGGGGGCCTGTCCTCTAACCTGCAAGCTTCTCCTCTTGGCCATCTCCTCGCTCCCTCTCATCCTGCCCAGGAAGGCCAACTGTGACTATTTGGGAGAAGTTAGAAGACGCAGAAGGCGGAAGGTGGGAGGGGGTCCCCAGCGCCCAGAGAAGAAGGCCCGTGAAACAGCTTTGGCTAATTGCCTGCCTCTGGTCACTATCGGTTTTACAGGGGATCCCTAATATTTGCAGAAAGAACCCAGATATACTTTGGGTGACCGCCTCAGCTTTGATTAACTGCCTCCTGTCACATATCTGTTTGACAACAAGGTGAACGAACCCCCAGGAAAAGCTGGCACCACCTTGACCCACCAATCAATATGTAACACCCTCACCCCCATTCCGCCAACTATGTAAGTCCTCAAGAAAAAGGACCTGATGCTCTTGTCGCCCCTGATCTTGCCCTGCCCCGAACCTATGCCTTTGTCCCCCTCCTTGGCCAGGCCCACTCTCTTCCATGAGCACGTGTCACTAATAAACGCTGCCTGCACGCTAATAGATTTGCTGATCTGCCGTTCTTTACTGTGTCAGCAAGAAGAACCAAGTTTCCCTAGTAACATGGCCACCCTACAAAACAGCACCTCCCTGTCACTCTCTGTCCCCTTTGCCTGTCCTCTCTGTCTTCACAGCACTTAGATACATATTTCTTTGTTAATGGTCTCCTCTCTGTTGAATGCAGCAGGCAGGGATTCTGGGTGGTGTGTGAGCATGCGCGCACACGTGTGTGTGTGTGTGTGTGTGTGTGTGTGTTAAAATAACACAAAATTGACCATTTTCAAAGGTACCATTCAGTGGCATTTAGAACACTCACGATGATGTACAACTGTCACCGCTACCTAGCTCCAGCACATTTTCATCCCCAAAAGAAAGCTGTGTACCCACTAAACAATCACTTCCCATTCCTCCCTCATCCAGCCCCTGGCAATCATCGATGTGCTTTCTGTCTCCATGGATGCTCCTATTCTGAATAGGCGTTTCATATAAACGGAGTCACACAGGCATAGCCTTTCGTGCCAGGCTTCTTTCACTCAGCATGACATGCGTTGGGTCCGGCCGCATTGCTGCGGAGAGCTGCATTCAGTTCCGTAACGGTAAAGGCTGTTCCGTTGTGTGGATACACCGCAGTTTGTTTACCTGTCGGTCAGAGGCTGGGCACGTGTGTGGCTCGCACCTGTCGCTATTGTGAGTAAAACTGCAGTAAGTGTCTGTGTGGCTGGAAAGGAACCATTCTGGTCACTGCATCTCCTGGTCCATGAACGGGCCTAGGCAGGGAGAGGCTCAGTGATGAAGAGCTGTGGTCAGTTTCCTCCGACAAATAAGAGTCTTGGACATCTAATGTCCTCGGGCTTCAGCCCCCTTGTTCTGCCCTTTCCCTTCCCAACCCCACACTCTCAGGGACCTGGAGCCAAACCCCAGGCAGCAGTGGCATCAGGGTGCACCTCGGCTCCGCCCCTGCGGCCTCACCCCCCTCCCAAGGTAAGCACGTCTAAACCCTTCTGATTCTCTCGTGGCCACACCTGCTACAGCTCTGTGACCCCTTTGTGTGGTCCTGCCTCGAGAAACCCAGGAGAGATGGGAAAAGTGATGTGAGAGGAAAAAGCCCCCTCTTCCCATCTGATTCTTAGTATACTTGCTCAGGAACTAACCCTCAGGTTCGTTGTGGGGTAGGGGTCCTGAGATCCTGTGAGGGAAGCACCTATAAGCCCTCAGTCATGACTGTTCTCACCCCATCTTCTGCCTCGTGGGTGACCTTGTACCAGCCTCTGAGCCTCGGCCTTGGGTGCAGGGAGCTGTCTGGTTATTCCAGAGGACAGGCTGGCTGTGGGGGCCGGGCGTCTAGAGGGCAGGAGAGCCTGAAAGAGCCAGTGAGACGAGAAACTGGGGAGCCATTAGAGCTGGGGCTCTGTTAACGTCCCTCCCCCCAAAGCAGCCAAGACCGGCCCTTTCCTGAGTTAACAAAAGGCTCGATGAATTGCGTTAAGCATAAATCAATCAATAAACCTTCAAGAAACCAGCTCACCAGGACTGGAAGGAAATAAAGATAGAAACAAGGTCAGGGTGCTAATGGCTAGCCACTAACTGTGCTCATTTAGCTGCATCATAAAACGTCACCCTCCCTGGCCCCTCATTGTCACACCTCATTGAAAATCCATTAAAACAAAGGCTGGGCCATTAGCCCCGACTTTCAGGCAGAACCGCCCCCTGGGCACAGTTTTTGACCAGGGTCCCTTCATTAATACTGAGTGTAATTGCTTGCTGGATAATTGTGATTACTTTCCACACTATTTAAATATGGAGGGTAGCAGCAGACACCACCTTCTCTGAGCATCTCTTTTTACTTTTTAACCTGAGTGACCTCATCCCCCTCCGGGCAAGATAATACATTACAGCTCCAGTTTTTCCAAACAGATAGAAGGCTGATGACTCAATTTACAAAAGAATTTGCCACAGGATGTCTTAAATAGTTGGGTCCCAGGGCAATCAAAATTATTTGATGTACGAAATTTCAATTTGCTAACATCTTTTCCATATTCTGACTTGAGCATAAAGGTTATGTTTGAAAAACAAACAACTGTTAACAAGTCCCCTGGTGAGTGGCTGAGCAGAGAGCGGAGGCTTGCAGGCACGCGGGTGCCCAGACGCAGTATTTAGAGGATGCTTTGAAGGTCAGCCTCAGAGCCTGGGGTAGGGCTGTGACCTGCTAGGACACGCGAAGCAGACAGGTGAGTCAAAGCGGGACATCAATCAGTTTGGAGCTACTTCAAGTAGACCCGCCTCGTGTCCTAGCAGGTCACCGTGTGTGTGTGTGTGTGTGTGTGTGTGTGTGTGTGTGTGTGTGTGTATACGTACAGAGGGGAAAGTCCCAGTTCCCCCCCCCAAAAAAGGCTCCTCCCCCAGCCACACGCAGTGAGACAGACCAGTGCTGCCTCACCTCCCATTAAAACCATCTGCATTTAAACCATGTACATTCAAAACCAGCCACGAGCAACTGCAATGCCATCTTCCAAGTGTATGGCAGCAAAGCCTAACCTCAGTTGGGTAGGGATTTGTTACTAATTATTGCTAAGACTATACTCCATACATCTTACATATTTGGCATTGGGATACCAAATAAGTAGGCCTTGAATTTTTGTTTCCATGCCGAGCAAGGAAGTTACGACTGTGGGAACCTTAACGTGTTCACGACAAACTGGTCTTGGGCGACTTCACTTGCTGTTCCAGATTATTCATCTGATGTCCACTAGAGGGCAGTGGCGCATATAAAATGTGAGCTTTCCCACGCTCCTTAACTGAGCCCCACTGGCCGAGCAGTTACTAGGGAGGCACGGGGTAATTATTAGAGCGGATCCACTTTCCCTCGCTCTTTAGTGCCACAGCCTTCTGGAGGAGGACCGGGAGGCGGGGAGGGGGTGGGGGTGCTGAGCTGGCTCTTAAACTGTGAGTGAGTCTTAGAGGAAAGCCTTTGAGAGAAATCACGTTCAAAGGCAGGTAGGTGTTAGGTTCGCCTTCCTGGTTCTGCTACCAACAAAATGTGCTGCCTCCGTTTCTTCTTCTGGGAGATGCAGAGGCGGAGCGAGGTGCGCTTCAGTGGCTTCTCCAATCTCAGCCTCCCTGACTTTCAAGAGTACAAACCCTGCGGGCCTGGTGTTACCATAGGTTTTAATGAGGAGTCAAAAAGAGTAGTAATTACAGGGCTGAAAGGCACAATGGTCTATAAATTCATGCTTTAGAGCCTCCTCTGCTCCACCCACGTAACACTAACAGACAAAACAGAAAAATTAAAAGTCAAAGCCTTGCTCCAACAGGTCAGCATGTCCAAGAATCAGAACAGCAGAGGCACGGGCTGTAAGCTGGGAGGCTGCTGTGCAGCGTGCAGTTGTGAGGCTCCAGGCCAGGAAGCAGGCAGAGGGGATAAGGGGCTTCTCCCCTGGGTGGAGACAGGGAATACCACAAGAGGAGGGTCCCCAACACAGGGCTGGGCGGGCCTCCTATACCCTAGAACCAGGGGTGTCAAATGCCTAACAACCTGCTTCTGGGGCTGAGGCTTCTACAAAGCTTTTTACTGCCCAAAGGAGGATAAATCTGGCCCCTGGCCCAGCGACAGGATCAGGAATACCCCCAATCATGGCAGATGGGAACCTGAGCTGATAGTGGAAAAACCAACTCTGAACCGGGGGCTGAGGAGGCCAGGAGGGAGCAGCTGGAAACCACTGGGTTGAGAAGGGGTGAGCACAAGACAGATGAAAATTACTAATAATAACTCCCCAAAGAGAAGGGCTAAGAAAGTCAGTTTAAAGTTACAATTTAAAAAATGCAATGGCAGGAAGTGAATTCACAGCAGAGGAAGTGAGAATCATAGGATAATATGCTGTTGAATTTTAAAGAACTCATTATTTGTTCAGCAAATATTTTATGCACCTACAAAGTCCTAGGTTCCGTTTACTGTTTTAAGTGCTGAGGATACAATAATAATCAGAATAAAGTGACTGCTTCATTGGTACTCTAGTGGAATGAGACACACAATTGAACTTTCAACTCTAATTTCCAAAGGAATGAATTTACATTCTAGTGAGAGAGAAAGACAATTTTTAAAATTATATAATGTGCCAAGGAGTAATGAGTGCTATGAAGAAATGTGTAGGATCTTCAAAGATATAAAGAAATAATAACAACCATATATAAAACCATAAATTATGAAATAACAATTAGGCAAAATTAAACAAAAGCATGTTATGAAAAGAACCAAATAAAACAAAAAATATAGGCATTGAAATACATGAACTTAGGAGAACTGTATAAATGTTATGAAGTCATAGTGAGAGATTCATTAATTACAAGGTAGTACTAAAGAAATCACCAATAATGCAGCAAAAAGAGAGGAAATGTATTTTTAAATGTTTATTCATTGATTTTGAGAGAGAGGGAAAGGGATGAAGGAAGGGAGGGAGAGGGGGAGAGAGAGGAAGAGGGAGAGATCAATTTGTTATTCTACTTATTTATGCACTCATTGGTTGATTCTTGTATGTGCCCTGACAGATGATTGAACTCACAGCCTTGGCTTATTGGGATGATGCTCTAACCAATTGACTACCCAGTCAAGGTGGAAATGTATTTTTAAAAATATAAAAGAGCAGTTAAGAGGCATAGAAAGTAGACTGACAGGCATCAACATACAGCTAATAGGAATTCCAGAAAAAAAGAACAGAAGAAATGACAGAGAAGTTATGTTCAAAGAGATAATACCTGAAGTTTTCCAGTATAAAGTTAGAATTCACTAAGAACTCCAGATATGGATACATAGGAACTCGTATTTTCACTATGTCGTATCTAGGTCCCCATATCTCAGAGGAAAACTGAAAAGCATGTGAGGGTAAAGAAAAAAATCATATCCAAGAAAATAAGACTTTGTACAAAAAAGAAAAAAGAAAAACTGTTGATAGCAACAACATCAGCAAAAGATGCCAGAAAACAGTGAGGAACCCTTGCAAAATGCTGAGAGAATTACTAATCAACGTGGATTTCTATACCCAGCTAAACTATTATTCATTCACAAGTGAGGAAAAAAATATATATGCATATATATATATTTTTCGGCATATGGTAATTAAAAGAAATTCTAGGCCATGAGCCACAGGTAAAACAACTACTAAGAAACAGATCACAATGCCAAGTCTCACAATTTAGAACTAACAAAAATACAACATATATTAATAACATTAACACTAATGGCTCTGATATGTTGCTTCCATCTATGAGCCAGGAATTATATTAGGCATTTCCCAAGCCATATATTTCTCGGCCCTCGAAGTCGGGTTATGAACTAGGTATTGCTAACCCTTTGTAAGGAGGAAGAAACTTGGGGCAGAACAAGATAATCATGTTGCTATGGACTAGCGTCTGTGCCCTGGCCACATTTGTATATTGAGACCTCCAACCCCCGTTTGTGATGGTATCAGAGGCGGGACATTTGAGGTATAATTAGGGTTAGACGAAGTTCTGAGGTAGAACCCCCATGTTGGGATTAGCACCTTTATACGAACAGGAAGAGACACAGAGCTTCTTCTCTCAGCCACATGAGGATATGGTAAGAAGGAGACCACATGCAAACCAGGAAGAGGGCTCTCACCAGGCCCTGTCTGCTGGCACCCTGGTGGTGGTCTTCCAGCCTCCAGAGCTGAGAGAAATGAACGCCTGTTGTTTAAGCTGCCCAGTCTTTTGTTCCAGCAGTCGGAGCAGCCTTAGACAATCGGGAAGGAGTCCGGCCTGTGCAAGATGGGGCATCCATGAAGCAAGAAGGGAGGTGCAGGTGGAACTGACTGATCCCCAGGAACAAGGGGGGAGGGGCGGGGGGGGTTATGCCAGGTATAAACAGCTATTCCATGGGCAGGCAGTGGAAGGTAGTCTAACTCAGAAGCATTTCATGCTGGTGATCACCTTTTGCCCTATTCACCTTTCCCTAGGCGCAGCTGGCTTTGCCTCATTTAAACACTGTGACATCATCAGGAACACCTCCCCAGCTTTTAACCGGAACTGGTTTTGCAAACCGTAAATAAAGAGGCATGTACCGGAACCACACACTCGGGACCGAGATCCCCAAGCCTGGCTGCACCCTGGAATCCTCTGGGGAGCTTTCCAACGCAGAGATGCCCACCCTGCAGGCTTCCTGATCAGCCAGCTTCAGCTGCTACCTGGCAAGTGGGATTTTTTAAAGCTCCCAGGACACCATTGTTCATCCACAGCTAAGAACCGCTGCGCTGGAACTCGGTAAGACAATGGAGAAACGTTCTTGCTGCCCCAACGGGCTGAATCCTGGACAGGGGCCTGGCAGCCCCTCCCCACAGCCAGGCCAGCGCCTTGGCAAACCTCAGAGGCCGCTGTTTCTCGTCCTAATTCCTCTTCCCTTGAAGGAAACCTGTAGTTTATCTCTTAAATTAGAAAAGAGGAAGACACAAGTCGGCAAAGCTATCTCTCTCCCGCAGCATGGGAGCGAGCTTTCTCTTCCCTGGACGCAGGCAGATAATAAAGGCCGCAGCCTGGATCAAGGGCCCTGGGAGAGGCCGCTTGGTCCTCAGGCGCTCAGGCCCCCTCCCTGGGAGATGACCCAGACCCGGACACCACCGGTCCTGTTTAGCTGTGTCCCCTCGGGTCTGGAAAAGACTTCTCTTTCCTCCCCCCTCTCCCGTTCGCACCCGCAGCTGCCCACCAAAGCTCCTCCCTCGTCGCAGCGGGGAGGCTTAACCGCACCTGTAGCTCTCACCGGACTTTTCTTCCCCACTTGACAGAAAGGGTCGCACACGCGTTGGCACGCGCTGCTCCGCATCTTATTTTTTCCACTTTCCAGTGTGTCTGGGAGCTCATTCCCCTGTCGGCACGCAAGCGATTGCTGAGTCTGACACCGTACCCCACCGCCTGCACACCGTGGTTTAGTCGGACAGTCCTTTGCTCACGGACTTTTTTGGGAGGGTTCCGATCTCTTCAAATAATGCTGCCATGAAGAGCCTTGAACATACTGTATTTTGCCACGTATGATGCACCCCCACCATTTTGTGCACATTATACACGGGATTATTATACTCATTATTATACCCGTGGTATGTAATCATCACACCCATGTATAATGCACATCCTTATTTTTCCCTCAAAAAATTGGGGGGGGGGGGAGTGCACTTTATACACAGCAAAACACGGTACTTCATTTTGTCCAAAAGTGATAAATTCCTCGAAGTGGAATGCTAGCCAACAGGTGTGGGATTTGTTACTTCTTGCCACCCACGGAGGCGCACGAGTCTTTGTCCCGGGGCAGCCCGTGAGAGTTTCTGTTCCCCAGGCTTTCGCTGGCGGTGCGTGCAAAAGTCCGCCCCCTTCTGGGGCTCCGCTTTCCGCGGTTTCGGTTACTGCGGCCAGCTGCGGTCTGAAAGTATTAAATGGAAAATCCCAGAGGTGAACAACTCATGTGTTTTCAACGGCATGCCGTTCTGAGTAGTGTGACGAGATCGCGAGACATCCCACTCCATCCCGCCCTGGAGGTGAGTCACCCTTTGGTCCAGCGACCCACGCTGTGTGCGCCCCCACCCGTCAGTCGCCCCGAGCCGTCTCTGCTGCCAGATCACTGCCGCAGTATCGCCGTGCTCATGTGCCAGGAATCCTTATCGGACTTAATAAAGGCCCCAAAGCACAAGAGTAGTGATGCTGGCAATTCGGATACGCCACAGAGAAGCTGCCCGGTGCTTCCTTTAAGTGACAAGGCGGGGGGGCGGGGAGCGCGACATGATTACGTAACGTTCTGTACCATCCTCGGCTTCAGGCATCCACTGGGGGTCCTGGAACAAATTTCCAGTAAATAAGGGGTGGATGAGTGTAAAAACAGGGTTTTTTAAATCTTTGTAGACTTGATAAGTGAAAACGGTAAATGCTATTTCTCTGTAGTTGCCTTATTATGAGTAATGTGAAGCAACTTTCTATATATTTATAACTCATTGGTGTTTCTTTTTCTGTGAATTCTCTCTTCATAACTTTTGCCCATTTTCCTATCATATAGTCATTTTTCTTATTGATTAGTTAAAGGACTTTATATATTAGAAATACTACCATATTTTTTCTGGTTAAAAACTACTCTTTAGAATTTGCTTTTGTTGATTCTTCCATACATAAATTTTAATGCAATAGAAGTTATTGTTTTCTTTATAGCTTCTGTATTTTGTGTCATACTTGGAAAGTTCTTCGCCATTCCAAAACAGCCATTAGATTACTTTTTACTCTCCCATAGTTTCTTCTAGCATTTTTAAAAATTTGAATCACTGATTTCTCCTGGTATGCATCCTGATATAAAAAATGAGGTGTAGATCCAACTTAATTTTTTTTCCAGATGGCTACTCAGTTTTCTCAACACCATTTCTTGAATAATTCATCTTTTTTCCCAATGATTTAAAATGTCATCATTATCATAAGCTAAACTCCCGATAAGTTTTTGTCTATTTCTGGACTTCCTATTTTGTTCCAACTACAAGATGTCCTACACTATTTTAATTATTGTAGTTTTATAATATGCATTATATCTCACGAGGGTGGCTTCCCATTTATTTTCAGCTTCCTTTTCCACATGAACCTATGGGGTGAATGTAAGGACTCAGAGGACCCACTGAAGCTGTTGTCCTGGTGGCCACAGTCCACTCCAGGGCAAGGACATGGGTTTTAATACCAGCCCAGGAGAGAGAGGCACCAGGCAGAGTCCAGGAGACTTCCCACACACAGCTTCCAGGTGTGCTCTCCCAGGGAGGCCACAGAGAGCACTACTTTCTCCAGCTCCAACACGCAACGGTATTGGCAGCATCGCCGACCAGGGGGCGCTCACCTGAGCCCTGGTGTCCAGAGTTTCCATGGGGGCTCAATCGCAGACATGACTGACCGCCCACATGGCTGACCTTCAGTCTCCAGATCCTGCAGAGATGGAGCAGATGGTGTGTGGCCCAAGGCTCCCGTCATGGATCACGTGGTTAGACTGCCTGCTGTGGTGTGGGGCCCCCAGGTAAACCAAGATGCCTTGATCAGGCAGGACCACCCAAGGGCCTAGAGATTACCACCCAGGAACCAACGACAACAGCCAGACCTTTTTTGGGGTAAGGTTAAATTTTTTTACTATGCAACTTTTTTCTTTACATTTATTTACATGAAGTTCAGCAAAACAGTCTCTAAGGATTCTTTTAATTCCTTCCATCTGTAGCTACTTTCCCCCTTTGTACTTCTTATTTGTGCCTTCTTCCTTCTTTGCTCTTGAAAAGGTTAGATGACAATTTATAAATCTCACTGTTTATTCAAAGAATTACCTTTGAATGTATCACTTGTTGTAATTCATTAAATACAAAACTTTTTGTCTTAAAATTTATTGACGTCTGCTTTAAAATGTATTAATTCCTTCATTCTGCTTTCCATGGGTTTATTTCCTTTTTTTCTAGCTACTTCAATGGGATGCTCTCTTCACTTTGTCATTCCTGTTTAATATTTTATCAACTCATTACAAGATAGTGTGTATTAGTCTGGGTTCTCCAGAGAAACAGAATCAATAGGATATATAAAGAACTTGAGTCTAAGAAGTTGGTACATGTGATCATGGAGGCTAAGAAGTCCCAGGATGTGCAGATGGCAAGCTGGAGACCCCTGAGCACCAGCGCTGTAAGCTCCAGTCCAAGTGTAAATCCGAAGGCAGAAGGTGACGTAGTCCCAGCTCCAAGACAGTCGGACAGAAAGAAAGAATCCTTTCTTACTCAGCCATTCATTCTCTTCAGGCCTTCACCAGATTGGGTGAGGCCCACCCACATTGGGGAGGGCAATCTGCTTTGTGCAGTCGTTTAGCTCAAATGTGACTCTCATCCAAAAACAGCCTTCACAGGCCCACCCAGAATAATGTCTGGTTCAAGTGGGCACACGGAATCCCACTGTGCTTTTTTCTCAGGGTACTGTTTTAGCTGTACCTCCTAAGTTCTGATTACTGTTTTCTTTAGTGTTATTTTGCATATAATAATCCCGTCTTGAAGTCCCCGTGGCTTACAGTGGGAATATTCTGCTCCTGAGTTTTTGACTGAACAGTAAGTGCAATGACTTGCCTTTTTGTAGAAGGCCGACTTGATTTTCATGAAGCCAATACAAAGGTGAACCTCAGCCTCTTCAGGGCCCAGGTGTTGCTTAGAAAGGATTCTCCCTGAACTTGAAAAACACATTTAAATATCTATGGAGACATGCATCTTCTTGCACAAGTGGATTTCTTAACAAGATCGAGAATTCCCACGTTGAATCTTGAATCTAAGTGGGAAAAAAGAATCCACTACCTCTCTCCCACCTAAATGCTCCTAAATAATGTTGTCAATACAAAGTCTCATAACGACCACAATACCATCTAATATATGTTTTTGGCTCTGTCTACATGTGGCCTTATTTAATTTTTTCATGAGTTCTAAGATAGGGATATATACTCTACATTTTTAAGTTAATAAAATGACAATTCAAAGGGGTTACATTAACTTGCTTAAAATTACCCCTCTAAAATTTTTAGATGGGGGGGGAGCTAGGATTTCACACCAGCTCTGCCTGAAAGAAAGCCTAGGCTGTTTTCTCAGGAGGCCTCTCTGCCCCAATTTGCAGCAATAAGACGGTCCTGCCTCCCTTGGCAAAGTTTATTCTCCAAGCAGAGAGGGTATGCCTGCTTCAGTCTGCTCTCTCAGGTAGGGAGCAGCCAGCCTAGAATTCTGCAACTGAGAGGCAGCAGTCCCCCAGCTGCGGAAGGCCTCTGCCTGTGGAAGCCATATGGATAGAGAAGATTCCAAGCCAAGAAGTAATGAGGAGAAAGGGGAGGGAGGTCAGGGTGGGGGCCGAAAGAGTGGGGCCGGACGCAGCTGCTTCAGGAGGGGAACACCGACGTCGGAGCCAGCGTGTGCCGGACATGCCCGTCACCCATGCCAAGCCCATTGAGTCCATCCCAGCTATCTGGCAACTGCCCTGTCATGAAATGAGCAAACGACTTCCTATATTGAAGGTTTCAGTTAGCATTATTGGCCAAGTCTCAGCAGGGACCAGAGAGGCAGATCACGTGGGGGCTGGAGGCCGATAGCAGCAGCCAGAGCCCATTGGCACATCTCAGAGCGCCTGCCGGCTGGGCAGATTATCAGAGCTCTGCTGCAAAGAGATAAGGAACGTCCTGCTCCAGCCCCTAGAAGGGCAGGGCTGCATGTAGCAGCCTGAGTAGGCTGTGAGGGAACGTCCTGGCTGGAGGCCTATCCGCAGCCCAGGCGGAGAGGGGAGTGGGTGTGTGGCGAGCAGCGAGCTGATGAATGGTCTCCTGAACCCTGGTCTGCCTGTCTTAGCAATCAGCCTGTGATCTCCGTGAGGAGGGCTCATCTATGGAAAATACTTTCTTTATAGTCAAGTTCTGTACAGTGAACTTGAACTCTTTTAATAGTCAGCAAACATAAACACATGATTTTTAGTTTTGGGGGGGTGGTTTTTTGAAGATTTTATTTGTTTCTTTTTAGAGAGAGGGAGAAGGGAAGAAACATCAATGTGTGACTGCCTCTTGCACACCCCCTACTAGAGACCTGGCCTGCAGCCCAGGCATGTGCCCTGACCGGGAATCGAACTGTCGACCCTTTGGTTTGCAGGCAGGCACTCAGTCCACTGAGCCACACAAGCCGGGCTTTAAGAGAGTAAGAAAGAGAGGCACGAAAGGAATTCCTTTGGTTGGGAATTCTGCTCATGGGTGTCCAGGCATGGACCAGCCTCTCCCCGCTTCTCTGGGGTCTCCCAGAGTAGCCCTCAGGGTGTCTGCCCTTGCCTATGTGGCAGGAACAGACCGGTTTTCACAGCTCCTCTGGGGTCCCTGCATGCCCCATGCCCTCTCTGCCCCCATCAGTTCCAATGTCATCACTTCTGACTGTGTTGTCTTTAGATAAGGTGACCACGCCCCTCACCTCTGAAGAGAGCTGCAGGGTCACACAGGTATGTCTGTCCTGCCTGCTTCCTGGCCCCCCAACACTAGCTTAGTAATGGACAAAAATAGTAGTAGCATCTGCCTCATTAGAGATGATAGTGGGATTAAAATAAGATTGCATGTTAAGTGCCTGACACTTTGGAAATGCCCCATTAAATATTAACGGATTATCAGTCCTCAGCAGCCTCGGTTCTCCACACCCACCCATCCCCTGAATGGTGCTGCGGACCAAACTTGGCCCATAGACAACTTTCATTGTTTCCAAAAATAACTCCTCCCAGCAGGGGCGAGGATTCACCAGCCTGATTCTGGCACTGATTCAACGCCAGAGTTCCAAAAATGCTTCGAGAGGTGCCAGGCTCTTTGGAATCAGAGCCTCCCCACGCCTCCTTGTAAGGCAGCCATCCTCAGTTGGAGGGGTGAGTCACACTGGGGCTGCTAGATCAGCAGATAAATGTGAATAAACACGTTCCTCTGTAGTAGCGACCTCACGTAGGCTGAGTTCAGCTCATGACTCTGGGGCGATTTTGAGGAGACAAGAGTGGGTGAAATAGTAAGCGACAGCTATTTTTCCAGCAAGAGTTACAGGCCCAGATTCAAACATGGAACCTAACCAAAGATAAGAGGGCCCAGCTCAGAAAGAGAACAGTCCAGTAGAGGAAGTAAAACCAGACACAGGAATAGAAAGCTCCCTTAGCAAAGCAGGATGTGGTCCAGACAGGTGACAAGGTGCAGGGTTTGGAAGAGCATTTTCCTCTGGACTTTGGATGTCAGAGAAAGTGAACATCAGCAGCAAACAGGCACCAGGCCCGCACCTGGTACAGTCAGGTTAGTCCGAGAGAAAGGGTCTCACATGTCAATGTCAAGGGGCGCGTGTGGTCCAGACCACCACAGTTCAGGAATGAGATGCTGCTTCTTCCATTGTCTATTTTCTGATGATAATGGGAACTCCATCACCACCTCAGGCCTCCTCCTTCCCCTTTGCCTTTTGGCCTATCTACTGTGAAGAATTGATCTTCCTGACCTTCTCTTCCTGTTTTGCTCATTTCAGGGGCTTTTTGTCCATTGTGGGGCGTGCAAGGTTTTATTCTGCCTTGAAGCACTCTTCCCATTAGTTAGGGGATTTTTTGACAAGAAAGGTGTCTCTAAGCCCATTTCCTGCAAAAATCTGTCACTGCCTAAGTGGTATCCTGCTGCTTGAGTCCTCATTCGTCTCCATGGCAATGTTCTGCAACTCTTGTGCTTATGTGAGTTCAAGGCCCATCAAATTATTTATCATAGCAGAGCCAGCACATTTCCCCCATGCACACACACACATCCCATGCGTCAGAGCAGCCTCCGCACATGCAGCCATGTCTGGCTTGCATTCATTCCAAAACGTCAAGGAAAGGGATAGGCCACTCATCAGCTGACTTTGTGCATGCATGCGTGCCAGCACGGTGAGGGAAACAGGGACAATACAACTGAGCTGCTTCTCCAGATATGGGAGTGGGGACCAGGGACCGCTTCACCAGAGCTCCCAAGAGAACGGCTGACCTCCTTCCTAATTGAGGAGTGGCTGCAGAAGGGGAAGGGCTTTCCTAACAAAAACGAAGCCTGGACAAGGGCATGGAGAGGTGACCGAATGTCCATGCTAACAAATGTCACATAATAAGGCTGAGAAATGGGATGGAGGAGGGTGCTGGAGGCAGGCACAGAGGGGAGACAGAAAACCAGGGCTCGAGAGAGGAGAGGGGTAGCAGCAAGGTCCTGGGGGACCTGTGTCAATAGCAAGGGGATTGCACTCCTGAGGCAACATGAAGGATCTCTGGAGGAAATGCCACATCATGGGCTCGACATTCTAGAAAACTCTCTTCCACGGCTAACTTGGGGGTCTGGTTAAATAAGGCCCAGAGCAAGAAAGAAGCCAGGGACAAGCTGATGAGGGACCTGAGGGGCCCAGAGACTGGAGGTGTGCACAGGAAAGGTGCAAGCACCCCTGAAGGGGCAGGCCAGGGAGACCGTCAGAGCCACACAGATGGAGTGGGGAAGGTAACTGAAGAATTCAGGGCCCCTGATAAAGGAGCGGCACAGAGGAGAACATGAAGGAAGCACTCAGTTTGTGACTCTTCCGGTTTGAGGAATCTCTGGGACATCCAGTAACAAAATCAGAGACACCCCTGCTTTCAGTTAGCAAGCTATTGTTAACCAAAGGAATGACCCTGACCCGGAGAGTGAAACTCTGGGCAAAGCAATGGGCCTCTCGGGGATATATTTTCAGGGAGAGAGATCTTCTCAGCCTCCCTAAAATCACATCACAGAGGCTACAGCAAAAACTCTTTTAGTGAATATAGTGGTGTTGAAATTTTATCTTCATCCCATGAACCCAGTTCACCCTCGCAAATGAAGGGGTCTTCCTCCTGGGCAGGACTGTGCTCTCTCAGCATGGGGTGGGGGAGGATAACAGAGGTCACAGATGTCTGGGATCACTGAGTTCAAGTCCTGGCTCCATCACTCTCTTGCCCTATAACCTTGGGCACCGTTACTTAACCTTCCTAAGACTAGATTCCATCATTCATTAAATGGGGACTCAGAACCCCTGCCTCTGGAGCTGTGGGCCTGGATTTGAATCAAGTGGTCGCAGTGAGCACTGGTCCCCACCTCCACCCCCCACCATGCCAGTTCAGACTTGAATCTCCATCAGTCAATCTCACTGTCTCTTCCATTTACCTCAGTGACTTTCAACGCCCAGTTCACTTGGAGAAGCCTAATTTTCTCCACATTCATGGGCTATTAGCGGCTCTGACAACTTTGGGTGATGAAATACCACCATTTGGGCCGCACAGGCTCAGAGCCCGCGAGCCGACAGTGAGGCTGTGCCCCCACTCCTCCAGCAGGGGGCAGCACCCGGCAGTGTAAGGCCTCGTCGGGGCGCCCCTGAGACACCGAGGTCTGGGAGGACCGCGTAGGAAGGGTTTGAATTCACACTCCAGCTGACAAAGGACCCATTTTACTCCACGTGGGTCTGACACGGGCCTCCCAGGGCGTCGGTGTTTGGAGAACACGGAAGCAGGGAGCGATTTTCTGAAAGCAGTCCTGGCCTAGCAAATGCAGCCAGGTTTTTTCCAAACCCACGCCGGGACTGACTGCTTTCAATACAACGCTGATCCGCCAGAAGCAGAAGGCTTCTCCTCCTTACCTACCTATCCTAGGGCCCTGCTGACAGATGCCTCCCCCCACCCCCTCCGCCTCCCTCCCCGAGTCTGAAGTCATGGAAGAGAGCACCTGACCGGGACCAGATGGGGAGCTTATCCACCTCCCCAACAAACGTTTTTAGTTCCTCACACCCTCAGCCCTGTGGGAGAATCTTGGAGGAGACAAAAGGAAGAAGGGGACATAGCTCTCCAGTCTTAGAAGCTATTGCTATTGATGAGAAGACACACAGATGTGAAACTGGAGAAAAACACAAGGATACACATTATCACGTGCTCTGCCTCACATCACGCATGGTGGACACGAGTTCCCTGAGCCCCAGGAGGCATGGTCAGACCTGGGATGGCGCTCTACAATTTGTGAATTTGATTTGTGAATTTGGTTGGAAAACCAGAGGCAGGATGTTAAAAATCAATCAAGATTGCCCAAGATACGAGGTCCCATTAAGGACAGGAGCTCCCAGTTGTGCAAATTTGGAGAACGGGGATGTTAACGTCAGCGGCATTCCGTGGCCTGAGAGATCCAGGGCACCTAGTCTCTCCTAAGAGAGCCTCAGGTCCTGTGAGGCACCCTGGGCACTCAGTGTCCTATTTACTTTGGCTGGGGGGGAGGAGGGCACCGGAACCGCTATGTCACTGTGACATCAGCAACTTCCAGGAATCACTGAATCAGCTGCAGGCCCCAGGGCAGGGCCCACTCACTTCCTCCCACCAGGCAGAGGTGGTGCCCTCCCCCACCCCGAGGCAAAGCTTTGAGCCTGTTTTTCCACCTCTGTCCACCACTGCTCAGGACAGTTAGGACCTGGCCCAGACAGGTCCTAACCTAGCCTGGCACAGAGACACACTGGTGGGGGGCCAGCTGTGCCCCCCTCCCACGCTCTCTCTCGTGGAAGAGAGCCCCCCCCCCATAGAAAGTCACACCTGGCTTGGAGCTGTGGTATTGCCAGTGTCCCTGGGAGAGGATGCTTTGCCAGTCACTTATACCTCCTTGTGAACAAGTTGAGCTGTTTCTAAAGGGGGGTGGGGGTTGTGACAGAAGAATTAGGAGGGATTACATAAGAGGGAGGCGGGGCTGGGGGAAGACACGCAGAAGGAAAACCTGTGCCCACCTGAATGAGGGCAGCTCTAGGAAAGGCACCGCACTGCAGACAGTTGGCGGGGAGGGGTGGCCTGCTCCTTTTCTCAAAAGAGGGTGGGCGCCGGCACAGCCAGACTCATCTCTCAGCCAGGAAGCCAGCACGCGGCCAGAGGGCATCTGTAGCTCTTGGAGGATAACTTTCTCCTGTCCCTTCCCCATCGTGGTCATAGGCACCTCCCCTCCTCCCCACGTGGGACCCTTCCTTTCCTTGTTATGAGGATTCAAGCCAGAATCTGTCCACACCAAGCAGAGTCTATCTGTTCATTAAGCCTAATCCTCTGTAAGTTACTCTTGTGAAGAAGAAAATTACAACTGTATAGTCCTGCAAAGGTCCTGTACTCTCCCTGCATGCTTGCGCGTTCTCTCTCTCTCTTTCTCTCTCTCTCGTGCTTTGATTGTTCATTGTAGTGTTTCACTTAATGCCAACAAAACCCTGCTGGGTAAGTATCACTATCATGTAGCTGAGAACACAGATTCAAGAAAGGTGACGAAAACTTCCCGGGGTCACAGCTAGAGAGGGACACTCGAAAGTCAGGTCCATCTGACTCCAGGGAGCTGGGATCTTTCCACTCGGATATTGTGACTCAAAATAAGAGCCTCTTCTGAGTTAGATGTCATAGAATTAGAGCTTCATTCAGCAAGTCACAAAATCTTCAGGTTGGAAGACACTTGGGAGGTTGTGCAGGCCTGTGACCCAGGCAGATGTCTGAATCTCCTGCATGGCGCCCTGGCTTCTGCTTGAGTCACCGGCTCCAGGAAGTGCGGTCTTGCCCAATTCAGCCCAGGCCCGCTTAGAATCAGTAGACAGTTCTTAGGTGTTCAGAGCAGAAATCTCTCTCCCTGCGCCATCCACGGACTGAGCCTGCCCTTGGGGACGTGGGGAACCTAAGCAGTGTGTCCCTCCTGAAGAGGCTGGCTCTGGGCCACAGGCCTCGATGCCTACCAGCCCCTCTCACGCGGCAGCGCCTCACCCCTCCCCTCCGAGTCAGGGTGTTCTGGCTCCCGGTGAGAGCCCAGCAGCAGCACATGCTCCGGAAGTAAGCTGCCTGGCCGGAGGAGAGTGGAACCAGACTACAACCCTCCATTCATCTCTTGGGTCATGATGCTGGAGACTTACTGTGATCATCCCATGAATAAAAACCTGTAAATGCCCTTCCCAGGTGAGGTCCTAAGCCACCTCCTTTCCCCCTCCCTCTTCCAGCAGAGTTGGCAAAGCTCAGGACACGTTCTGCCTGGGTGGGCAATGCCTAACAAGTCCTCCTGCGCACTCTCCTCAGGGCCCCTGGCGCCATGGACTCACTAGGCCTGGCCACATCCTTCCTCTGGCCCCAGCTCTGATGTCGGCTCTGAGACTGTCAAGGGGTCACCCTGACCCAGTCACCCCTAACCAGGCATGCTGACTTTTAATTTCCAGCTTCCTGATGCACCCCCGGGGATCACCTGGAAAGTTCTGGACACACCCTCAGGCAGGCCACGTAGAGGCAAGGCCAACTGTCACAGGCCCTTCCTCTGCTGAAACAGCTTGCTGGCATGTCTCCCGTTTCGTCCACGGGGGCCCTGCATAGACACCTGCCAGGGGTGCTTTCCAGTGATCTACTTCCTGTTGCTGGACCTGGTGCTGTTTCCACTGCCTTGCCCACCCCCACCCTGAGTCCAGGGGCGCTGGGCCGGGCACACAACCTCTGATCCCGCCTCTTCATTGCTTCCTTTAGAGTCCTGCTCCAAGCTTCCCCTAGCACCAGACAGGTTTATCTTCCTTCCTACAGGGCAGGCACTTCCTTTGGGTTGGATCCTCTATTTCCAGCACAATGGCCTCATGCAGCAATTTTCAACCTTTTTCCTCTCAGGGCGCACATCAACTAATAACTAAAATTCTGCGGCACACTGAAAAATATATTTTTTGCCAATCTAACAAAAAAAAGTATAATTTTGATTCATTCGCACAGACAGCTATTGTGTTGGCTGTTGTCATTTTGTTATTTGACAGTCTAAGGGAAAAGAGGTCCGTGCCCCTGACTAAACGGTCAGGTGCTGCAGGTTTTAAAAGTGCCGTGGCACCCCGGCCGAACATCGCTGGCCTAACACACACTCTGTGCTCAGAAACCCAGGCTGTGCTCCGGATAGAGAAAAGGGATCTTCTTGGAAAGCAGAAAACCTCCCTCACAACAAGGTCTCTGATTATTAGCTTGCCGTGGACTTTCCAAAATCTAGTTAGAAACACAAAGCTGCGCAAAGTGTCTTTGCTTAGGGTGAGTTGAAGCCACAAACCCATTGAAACATACTGATCACGTGAGAGTGAAAATGCATTATTCTAATGTCCCAAATATAATTTCTCTGTTCTTTCTCAGTTCATGACAAATATCTAAAAGAGAACTTACTCTTTCGTCTCCCATCCCCACGCTTTCTTCTCTCCTCACCGCCAAACCTTCCCGCATCCTGAATTCCATACTCCCAGATCTCTGCCTGACTCTTCATAAGCATACTCCTAAGGTGTCTTTGTGGGGTCCGCTTTCCTCGTTAGTCATCCCACCTTGTGGCAGAAAGGTCACCCCACAAATGGGCTGTGTTTTCAACACAGGCATCAGCATATTTAAAATCACTGGCACTGTGGGTAATTTCACCCCAGGCACATCACTCTCCATCCACTTAACACGGATGGAAAACTGGGGCTGCTTGTGGGCGTTTCGACCACGAAGCCCAATTCGTTATAAGAGTAGACGCAACAAGGTCTAACCCAGTGGCTACGATACCTCCCCTGTGACCCTCTTGGAAGCCTCGGCCCCTCCACCACTCCTGGGCATTACTGACCCCAGGGTCTATGCTTCTAAACCTCATCTTCACCTAACCCCTCAGATGCCCTCCAACCATGAAGGACTTGTACAACTCTGCCTTGAACTTGACTTTGGGCCAGTCCCCCCCACACCCCACCCTGCAGGATTCTATGGGTTTCTGCCACATCTACCTCCTCACAGTGCACAGCATTTCCCTCGCGTGGGCACAGTTTTTCATTTGCTGTCTCTAGTGCACTTTATAGTCATTCATTCAGTTAGCAAACCTCTGTGAGCCCCTTCGCTGTCAGGCACTGATCTGGGCACTGTGGCTACTGGGGTCAAAGGGCCGCACAAAGCCTGGCTTTCGTTCGAAACTCCATTCTGGTGGAGGAGATGCACAATACACAAACAAAAGCTCTGCAGACTACAGCCACACTTTGGTTCCTCCGAGGAAATACACAGGGTTGTGCAAAAGAACAGAAGGAAGCCCTAGACAGGGAGCTCAAGGAAGACCTCCGTGGAGGGGCCTGATATTTACTGGGATGCCTACGGGAGGCGAAGGGGATGCAGGGAGGGAGCCAGAGCAGAGGCCCAGGGGCAGGGGTGAGCCTGGTATTCTCCAGCAATCCAGCGGTGTGGGTAGGGGCTGGGAAGAGAGAGAGGAGGCAAGAGGCAGAAGACCATGCAGCCAGGCAAGGTTTCACTCTGTGCGCTGGGAGGTGATGTGAACTGATGAAAATTTCCAAAGATCCCTCTGGCTACTGTGCGGGAAAATGGAACCAGGGGTTGGGGCAGGGGAAGGAGCGGGAAATAAAGAAGCCAGTTAGGCAATCACCCTTATCTCCGCCAGAAATGATGACCAGAGTGTCGGTCATGAAGTTGGAAGGCAGTGGAAGGATGGAGATACAAGTTGGAGGGAGGTAGGACTGACCTTTGTCATAGTTTGTCATCAGATGTTAGGAAAGGGCTTACAGAACCATCTCAGACACGGGGAGTCACAAAGACAGACCGAGATGAGGAGGGGGGACCCCCCCACCTCAGACACAGGCCTGGGTGGGGGCTGGGAGAGGTGTCCTGCTGGTGTGAGTGTGTTTGCACGCACCCGTGTGCATGCACATGCAAATAATTTGGGGGAGAGCCGAAAGCCTTCCTGAAAGACCCGATGGATGAGGCAGGGGAGTGCCAAATGCTAACAACCTGCAAATTGAAAGAAGCTGTGCTCCTGGCCTCAGCGCCGCTGCCCCCTCCCAGCAAGCACCAATGGGACACTTCCCGGTCATAACAAAGGAATGGTGAAAATCAACTGCACAAAACGGCTAAGTTGCTTTCTCCTATTGTTTCATCACAAACAGGAGGTTTGGAGCTCTAGGTGGACACTTCTAGGCTAGCTGTAGAACTTTGCCTCCATTTTTAACAATAACTCGGTGAAGGAAGAGGTTCCAAGTTCCTGTCGGGGGACCTGTAAGTAAACCCTTGGAGGCCAGCTCGCAGACAAGTTCCCCTGCCGGACCCTGGGGGAGGGGGATGACGCCCTCCTCCACACCTCACGCTGCCTCAAATCAGCCTTTTCACACAAATCAGTATCTCCACTGCTTACTCACATTCAGCCTGCGGCCAACGCTGACACTCCAGATTTATTTTCTTCTGTAGTTTTGCCCAGAAGGGTTTTAGCTCTTAGTTTTCGTGCCAATTCATAGAAGAATGGCCCAGAGGAGTCATAGCAGGAAGTGTTTTTAAAGAGAATCTTTTAAAGAAAACCGTACCTCCTAGTGAGCTAAAGGCTAGTCAAGGGTGAAGACAACTTGGGTTTTAAAGACCTAGAAAGGTAACCGGAGATCTCCCAGATCCCCCCAGTCAGAGACACAGAACAATAGAAAACCCTGTTTGGCTGTGTCTGAGTCGCACCTGCTCTAGGGGCCCCCAGCCCCTCCCTGAGACGCCCCGCCCAGTATTTCTGTATGTCTCCAGAAGGGCTCTCAGGAGGGTCTCCAGAGAGGACAGAGGTCAGGAGCTCAGACAGAGGGGTCCACACTGATGGCTAGAGGCACGAGCCTCAGTTTCCTCATCTGTACATTGCAAAATGGAAACTCCGACAGTGGGATTAAGTCTCACCTGAAGGTACTGTTCTCAGGATAAGATGACCTAATACCTACGAAGGATCGAAGCAAGGTGCCTGGCATCTGGCAAATGGCAAATACATGCTCCCACCACGACACTGCCATCACCTTGTCATCAGCATCAGTACCGTCTCCTGATCACCCCTGCCCTCCCCTGACTAAGGTTCTTTTCCAGGCCCAGTCTGCCACGCCTCTGAGTCTAGTCTCGGCTCCCAGGGATCTCTTCACGCAAGAGTGCTCCAGCCAGCCTGCCCCACCAGACATGCCCAGGCATGTCTCCCTCCCCCTCAGCCTCAGGCTGGCTGCTGCCGCCCAGATGCAGAGGTCCAGGTACGTGCGGGCAGAAACTCGCCAGGAGCAGTCCCTGCGCTCCCTGTCCCTGGCTGCCCTCTTCTGCAAGGCATGCCGCCCCCAGGCCCCCGGGCCCGGGGCCCCCAGGCCGGAGACCAAGGCTCTGCAGAAACTGCCTTCTGGCAGCAATGACTAAGACAGCACAGCCTTCCCGGAGTCTCAGAGGTTGTCAGCAGGCAGCCCTTCGGTGGTGCAAACCGAAGATAAATCACCTATGATAACATCAGGCAAAGGACAGACAACAGCTGGGGGCGCCAGGACGGTTGGGGTGGCAGACAAAGAGGCGGGGAGAACACAGCCGCTTTCCCGGCTCCTCCCCCGTGGAAGTCCAGCACTGCCAACCCAAAGCCAGGGAAACACTCGAGGCAGGCAGCGTTCCTGAAACTGAGACTGAAAGGCCACTCTGTCATCTGTAGAGTAACCTTTGACGAGTCAGATTCTCATCTTCTGGGGGAACCACAGTTTCCTCATTTAAAACCAGGACTGTGCGTCCACCAGCAGCAAGCCCATCACCTTCACCTTCACCTTGGCTACACTCAGCACACTCACCCTGGCCCTCTCTGAGCGCCTGCTCTGTGCTGGGGGCCATTAGGCCTGGAGAGTGAAGTGAGCTGAACACGCCACCCCCAGATATGACACTTGGGCATATGAATTATTTTCAGCAGAGGGCCACCGGGAAGAAAATACAAAAAAAACTCTGCCCTTCCCCCATTTGCCTAAAAGCAGAACATAAATTTGTGAACGCATTGCCTCTCCTCTCTCCACCAGGAAGGCCAGAAGTGAGTCACCAGAGACAACTGGAGACCCTTATCAGCCCAGGAAAGTCACCCAAAGAACCTACACTGTTAACTCCACTAACTAGCCCTCATCTTCTATTAGTTTGCCCCAAATACGTACCATCCAGAGGTTGCTGCACGTAGAAACCTACAACCCTTTCCCTTTGTCTCACCACTTTCCTGCAAATGCATTGTTCTTTTGTTGAAATACTGCAGGAGCCCAGGTTCTGAACACCCCTCTGAGTTACTCATCACTGAGTGCTCCCATGTGTATGCGCCATGTGTAATACATTTCTGTGTGGTTTTCTCTTGTTCTGTCCTCTGTCTGTCTGATTTGCAGGGCCCCTGGCAATGCACCTCAAGTGGGTAGAGGATAAAGAACCATTTTTCCTCCCCTCCAGGAGGAAAGGCCAGGGGTTGCTGGAGGAATCTCTGTCTAGGGGGGGAGGGGAAGGGCCTCATTCCTCAGTGCAAATGCGAGTTGGAATCATCTGGGAGGGTTTAGAAATAGTGCCACTGGAGCCATTCTCCAGACTCATGAACCAGGATCTCTGGGGGTCCTCTTGCTGTTCCCATCTCGGAGAACAGCTCCCCACCTACGTCCCCGCTCAGTGGAACCCTGCTTCCTGTTTGAGGACATCCCGATGGCCCTGAATCCAGGTCATGTCCATCCTGTGCCCTCCCACGCACTCACACTGGTGCATCTGTAACCCCCAACTCTTCGCTTCTTTCGCTTACCCAACCTTCATCTGCCCCAGAGGAGACACTAGATACAAACGTATTGGATGAAAAAACAAATGATGGATGGATCTTATTTATATGATCATTTGCCTCTTCCTAAAGCTTGACCTTCTCCCTAAGAATTGGGGTTAGCCTAAATCCAAAATGTGGGCTCAGAAGGTTACCTGCCTGTGCAGGTGGAGCATTTGACAAGAGGTGGAGAGTGGCTGAAATAAGGGAACAGGGGTCTACAGCCAGCATGACCGCCCCTCCCCCTCTCACTTGGAGGTAAAGGCAGCAGAAGCAAGAGGTCCCTCCCCTTTTTCATCGCCTCGGGCCCTGGAGCCAAAGCCCTACCCCCACCATCCCTTCTCCACTGTCAGCATCTGTCCCGGCTGGGCTGCCCACCGCCACCACTGTCCAGGCTGGGCTGCACTGGCTCCAAGAAGGCCTGGAGCCCGAGGGATGGAGGGGGTCTCCCTGGGGAAAACAGAGGGAGTAGGCCTTGCAGGAACACCCTCGAGGGAAATTCTTCATCTCCAAGGTTCCTGAAGGTCTCCGAACCAACATCTGGGGCAGGGACTGTGTGGGTGTGCTGGGGACTGGGCCCCACGGCTCCCCCGACATCCAAGGTTCTGGTACCACCGGGAGGCACACAATGTAACGCCAAGGATCCCAATCAGTGAGCTCAGTACCTCAGGGAGAATGAAGTGATCCTTCTAGATGAGATGTTTAAGGCTGATTATCTATGGCCACCTGAAGTCCAGCCAACAACTGACCTCCCTGGGTTCAAAATCAAATCTTCCCCTCCCCTCCCCCACCCAACAGCACGTCCTCTCTGGGACTTCTCATTTCTATAAATAACCCCTCTGTCTTCCCAGACAACATTTCAATCATTTTTTCTTCCTCCCAGGCCCCCAACCCTCTGGCCCACACACCATCCTTCCCCAGCCCAGTGCCCCCGTAGATGCAGCTCCCCAGGCCCACAGCCCCACCCATCCCTGCCCTCCCACGGCTCACAGTGGGGCCTTCCCCCCTCGGCCTCCACCACTATCTCTTCTCCTCCCACTCCCCCTCAGACCACTGCCAGGACAGCCCTGACCGTGTGATTCCTTCATCAAAACTTCCACCAGGCCCACCCCCACGGAAACCCAGCATCCCACAGTGGCACTCGGACCCACAGAACAGCCTGGACTGGCCTGCGCAGCCACAGGGGCTGCCCACGGCTCTCCTCCCAGCGCCCCTCCCCCCCAACAACAGCAGTCCCTGGGCTTCTGGGCCTGCTCTCTTCTCCACTTCAAAGAAGCCTCAGCCTCCCAAATGTCAAAGTCCTGCTCATTCTCTGGGGCCATTTCCAAAGCTCCATTCCCGAGTCCTCCTTCTATTGCTCTCCAGTCAGGCCTGGCCACCCGTAGTTCCCTGAAGAGAGGCCTTTGTTGTCCCCTGCCCGCGGGTAAAAGACAGCTCTGCCCTTCACCAGCTGAGTGAGGCAGAGAGAGTCCGTTAGCCTCTCTTGGGCCCTGGTTTCCTCACCTTCAGGGCTGCTGTGAGGACTAACTCTGAGAGCACATAGTAAATGCTCAATAAATAGCAGCCGTCTCCCACCAGCTCTCCTCGAGGGCAGCTGTCCCTCTGCCACAGCTGGTGAGACTGCCTCTGGGGGTTTCGGAGCTTCAGCCTGACCTTCCTCAAGGTGCAGGAGCCCAGGCAGTGAATGCCTTCCTCATCACACTGCTCCTCACAGCTCCTCACTGAGCAGGGCCAGCCCCCCACCCTTACATGCACATCCACTCTGGGGCACCCCACCACCACCAGAGCCACCAACCCATGCTCTTCAAGTGACTTCAATGGAGGGAGAAGCAAAATCTCAGTGGCTGCTTCAAAATGGACCTCATTATGCTAAGTCCATCACACTTATCTTTGAATGAGTTCCGTGCAGATTTCCTGCTTCAGGGAAGGGAACGGCTGGTGACCGGTCCCACCTTGCTGATGGGACCGGAACACAGACACTGATAAGGCTTTGCACAGAAGGCAGGGCAGATGTCTAGGGCTCTACGAGGGGCCACACATCAGGCTGGAGAGGGGGTGGCACCCCCAGACGGGAGGCAACTTAACTCTGGCAGAGCTCAGGGAAGGAGTCTGATGGGACAAGGACTGGGGCAGCGGTGCGTCCGATCCAAAGCCAGTTTATATCGTCTGCAGCAGAGAAGACAGACCATTCTCTGTGTCCCTCCTGACTTCGCTGGATGCAGAACACAAGCCCAAAGGAAGACCGGAGAAACGCAGAACAGCACAGTCATTGTTATCTGTGTCTGCGTTCCTCATGACACTCCGCCCGAAGGCCTGCATGGAGGAGGAGGGACGTTCCGCCACCTGACAGGGGACAGCTCCCTCAAAGCCACTGCCAACTCCCAAATATGAAACTCTTTAAAGTCACTTTCCCACTGGCCTCAGGAATGCACGCTTTTACTCCCCAAGTGAACCGCATCAAAGGGCATATTTGCCAACCCAAAATTCTCTCCACCCCTAGAGACCAGCCATGACAGTCTTTTCCAAAAGCCTGTGGTTGGTAGCAGCTCTGACCGGGACCCCACCTTCCTGGCTGCGGGGCAGGGCTGGGCTGGACCCCAGCCGGCCTCTGTGGCCGGAAACCCAGCTGCTCTCCCAGCCACCCCAGCCCTGCACCTACAGCCCACGCGGTCTCACTTCCTCTTTCCTAGAACAGAAATACGGCAACAACTTCACACGTTGGACTTGGAGATATTAATAGACCTTTTCCTACCCCGAGACTTGCTTCTTTTCTGCATGTTTGTATTCCCTGCATACAAGTTTTCCTCTCCGCACAGCTTTCTCCTTTTTGCTCTTTCCCTTTCATCCTTCTTACCAAGGCCCCTGGAGCACCAGGTCCTTCTGCGCTCTCTTCCTCCCCCACCCGCTTCCGCGGCTCAGTCTCTCTCTGTCCCTTCTTCCCCTGAGCCTGGAGCGCCTCCTCCTCATCCCCAGGCCCAGTGCCACCACTCTAGCTCAAGTTCCTCCTCCTTAGTTCTGAAAAAAGAGCTGGCCAGAGAAGTCTGCCTCCTCCCCCCACCGCCTCTCCCCTCTCCCCTCCAGCACTCGAAAGGGGACAGAGGCACCAGATGGCCTGGTGTTAGCTGAGGGGCTCGGGGAGGCTGCCGCCCACAGAGGCCCCTGCTGGGCCTTCGAGCTAGTCCAAGCTGCTGCCCAGCCCAGCGGCCCAGCTGGCAGAGGAGGAGGGCATGGGGCCAGCCTTCTCAGCACCAGGCCAGCTCCCCCTGCCAGCTCCCCCTCCCTGCCCAGCCTGCCCCAGCCAACCCAGCAAGGGAGGCACACTCCCCAGCTGCAAAGCAGTGTGTCACTGCACGTCTGAGCCTCAAGCACCAGGGGCCGGGGGCCGGATGGCCTATGGGGACACTGGGCTTTCACAGGAGGGAGGAAGAATGGCTGGCAGTCTGATTTTTCTAGGGGATAGGCTGTGGTGAGGAGGGACCTCAGCAATGGGTGACTGGGCCCCAGAGGAGCAAACTGTCCCCCAAATTCCCCCACCCCCAAAAAAGGAAGTTTGATGCTATAGCATATAACGTCAACAACTACCATTTATTCAATGTTGAGCTGAGCCGGGCGTTATGCTAAGTCCTTACTGTAGTATCCCTTGCCCTTCAACAGTCCTGCAGAATGAAGAAGTATTAGAATCCCTAGTTTGCAGGCAAGGAAACAGAGGCTGAGCAAAGTTCTGTGACTTGCCCCAAGCATCACAGCCAGAAAGCCAGTGAACACAGATTGAAGGGTTATTTCCACTTCGGATTCTGTAAGTCTGCTAAGGCGATGCTCCAAAAGTGGGTGCCTAAGTCTCTTTTTAGCCCCCACATGCCCCACTAAGGCCTTCAGGACAGCTATTCGGTGCAGGGCAGAAGCTTCTAATCCTGGCTGGCATTGCAACTGCCCGAGGGACTGTTTTTTAATAATCAAGACACCAAGACCCCTCCTCTGGAGGTCCTCATGCCCTCCACCCCTTGCAGCCTCTCCAGGAGACGCCGTGAAGGAGTGGGAGGTAAGTGGTGGGCAGACTTGGGCTCCCATTACCAGTCATGTGACTGGGGAACGCTACTTTTATCCCTCAGAGCCTCGGTTTTCTGGCATAAATAAAATGAAGATAATAATGTTTATTTCACCAACAAGTCCCAAGTATTACGTGGCACTTGGCATGGTGACAGGCACACGGTTGCTGAGTGGCTGATGTCAGCTCGCATTCACTTCCCCTCGTAAACCCAAGGTTCCAGAGTCCAGACTTCAGAGAGCCACAGAGAAAGGGGTGCGGCCCCCGAATGGCGCTCACGTTACGCTGACCTTCGATTCACGGCTGACGAAAGTCCAGGCGTGCTGTCCCGGGGGCGGCTGGCTCACTCCCACAGGGCTGCAGGACAGATGAGACAACAAGCCAACTCGGGCCAGGTGATTTCCAGGGTGGGACCTCTGCTCTGAACTTCATGGGAAAGACTCGAAACTGACCTACTCCACCCACAAAAGGTCAAAACCCAGGCTCCAGCGAGTTTCTGGAAACCTGAGAGTCCATCAGGTGTTCCTTGGCCTTCCTTCCCTCATTCCACAAAGCAGGTATTTCCATTTCCATAGCCACCGTTAGCACTGCCCCTCTGGCTGGTGACAGTCTTGTCCCTGGGTCTAAGCCCTCTTGTCCAGCCACCATCAGCCCCTGAGGGCACCCTCTCCCAGTGGCCACGCCATTTTCTAGACCTTACCCCCAACCTACATCCCTCCTTGGAATGGTGATGATCTCCAAGCACACCCCTCACGGAGTTACATTCAAACCCCCCACTCCCCGCAGCCTAGTGAGAATATCTCCCTTTCCTCCTTTAGCTGAGGAGAAGGGGGTTCTAGGAACCCCTTGGAATGGGTACACTCTACCCATCACTCATCCCTGACAGCGACATGGGTGAGGCCCTTCTCCCTCAAGCCCCCTGCTGGGCACAGTCACTGACTTCCGCTCCCCACCTGAGAAATGGGGAGGTGGGACCCATATTTGAAGAATTTTCGAGAAGGGAGGACTGGCATACAAGCTGCCACAGCTGTGGGGGAGGGTGGGCGGTACTCAGGATTCAGTCCCAGGAGTCTGAGTCCCGGATTCGAGAAATTTCCACTCCACAGTGGCCACTTCTTTCTCTACAGTCTGTCTCCAGCCTACCGATTTCTCTCCCTCTCTGCTGCCCTCGACCACGCTCACCCTCACTGCTCACCTGAGTCACTGCAACACCCCCCCCCCCCCCCCCCCCCCCCCCCCCCCCCCCCCCCCCCCCCCCCCCCCCCCGCCGTTGGTCTCCCTGTTCCCATGCTCGGTCCCTAAAATCCGTTTTCCAATACAGACTGGCCCTTTTCAGGAAGTGACCCTGTTACAACCCTACTGTGTGTGAAATGAAATCTAACACCTCACTAGGCGTCTAAGGCCCTAGGTGATTGGTCCCTGGTCCCTCATCCCTGCCTCCCTCTCCCTCCTCAGGCACCGCCCTCCCCCTCAGTCAACACACTGGCCACCTGCCTCCTTTCCACTCCTGAAGCTGGGTCCCAGGCTGGGAGCTCAGCGCTGGGCCTTCCTTGTCCTCTCCCCTCGTCAGCCTGTGCACGGTCCTACTTTATTATTTTTTTTTTTCATAGCACTTGTAACTATGGGGAAGTATATTATTGATTTACTTCTGGGAGGGTTTTTGTTTGTTTGTTTCTTTGGCTCGTTGGCTTGTTTTCATCTGTTTGTTTTGTTTGTATCAGTCTCTGCTGCCCAAGCCCTCCCCACCATGCCGGCTTCACAAGAACTCTGCCGAGTTACCCACTGCATCCCTCGCTCCTGGAACAGCACCGGCCAAGAGCCGGTGCCCAGGAAGTGCCTGTTGGGCGAATGAGCAAATGCCAAGAGACCTCCGAGGTGATGAGCTGTGGAAACGGCCCTGCAGAGTTTCCCAGGAAGCCAGGCAAGAAAGCACAGTGGGCTGGAACATAAAGAAGACAAGTGTTTGGCCGAGGAGGCTAGAAATGTTGGGTTTGTGCTGATTGCTGTGATTTTCAAGGGGGTTTCTGCTGTGGCTCAACATGAGCCAACATGAAAACTTCTAGAAAATAGAGGAACTGGGGGAATAGAGAGAGCTAAGTGTTGTGAGCAGAAATTAAAAAGGCTCCCAGAGCTTGTCTTCCTCATGTGTGTGAGCTCCTAAGACCTTCAGAGTGGCCTCCTCAGAAGGAGAAAAAAGGAGAAGGAGGAGGAGGAGGAGCTGGAGGAGGGGAGGGGGAGGGAAGGAGCGACAGTCACAAACAAGGCTCCAGATGACCTCAAAGTGGGAGTGGCCCGTCTCCCAAAGACCTCCACCGCAAAGGAAGGTCACGTGGGGAAGTCACAGGACTGACCTCACAGGGCTGCTGGTGTGCGGGTGGAAGGTGGAGAGCAGCTCAGCACCGCTGGGCAACGCTCGGGCCCTCGGGGCCCAGCTCTTCCTGTCTGAGACCTGCGCCTGGCTGCACCTCTCCTGCTGCCCAGGGCGTTATCTGGGGCCTTGGGATAAATGGGTCACATATCTCTGGGGACAGCTGGGACAAAGCAGTCCAGGAAGAAGGACCACCCTGAGCAAGCATGCAGGAGGGGGACGGAAGGGCACACTGGGGGCTGCAAACAGACCCTGAGCCTGGAGGACAGGGGGGAGTGTGTGTGTGTGAAGATGTCAGAGGAGACTGGCACGACAAAGAGCCAAGGTCCAGTACAAAAGGGCCTTTTGTTCCAAATAACAGGTCTTCCTGTACCCTGAAGGTCACAGAGAGGCGCTTTCCCTCGGAAAGTGGGTGGGCGAGGGTGGGGAAGGCTCCAGACAGAGGCCGCTCTGATGACCCGGCTGATAAATGAGGAGAATCTGGGTTAGAACAGCGGCCCCACAGACGTTTGAGCGTTCCGAAAGGCCAACACAGAACACAGGGACGAGAGAAAGGGAGGCTCCACATTTCAGGAGGTGGACCAGCGTCCATTTACTTAGGGAACTGAGGAGGAGTCGGTGACAATGAACCTGGTTTTAGATAAAATGGGTTTGAAATATTTGAAGGACAGCGCAGTGGTGCCCAGGGAACTTGCAGGCATTCCAGAGGCCAGCGTGAGTCTGGGAGGAGCGGCTGTGTCCTCTCTGGCCTCCAACGTTCTGTTTTCTCCGCTGCAAAATGAGGCTGATTGGTACCCGCTTCACCGGGATTAGTGGAGGAATGGAGAGAATGAGACAGCCATGGGAAAGCACCAAGCCCCTGAGGAACCCGCACACGGTGGGCACGTCACGAATATTTGTTGAGCCTAAAGGTGATCACGATGGGCTATGTGTCTTTGTTTAAATGCCATGACCAGGAGTGTGGGGGCAGCTTGTTCTTTTCCTCATAGTCCCCTCGGGGCAGTGCTGGCCAGTCCACTCCTCAGCTCCCACGCAGGGATGTGCCTGCCCCTCCCCGCTCCCCCACAGCCTGCCCGCCCCACGGATTCCAGAGACAGGAGGTGCTCCCCAGCCAGACTCAGCCCAACTGAGAGCCTGTTTCTGACATGCAGGCCCCGGGGCCAGTCTTGCTCTGGGAAGATAAACAGGTTTTTACTGCCTCCACCTTAGGCCCAAGCCTCAACCTCTGGCGGCTGTGGGAGGCTCCTTCCCAGAAGGAAAAGGGACCTCTCATTGCCGTAGCACATGTGTGACCTTCCTGGCTAGGAGGTCACCTGTGTGACCTCTCTGGCCAGGACACCTCTGGGCTGCTTCTCACCCCGACCAGCTATGGCCATACCACAGGCTAACTCAGCCCATGCCCTAAACAGCAGTTAGTGTTCCAGCAAAAGTATTGTCCCAGACCAGCCTCCCTTCCCCCTTGACCCACTGGGTTGCCTTGGCCCCTCATTCTGTGACCAGCCCAGCCTATCTTTGCACTTGGGCCAGTCCCTGACCCTGCCAGGTGACCTATCACTCATCCAAGGACTCTTCTTTGAGAACAATCAATTTGGGTTTCAGAAGCTTGGGAGACCTGGGGAGATTTTTCTAAATGAGATCCCCACTTCCAGCACAAACTCCCAGTTGCCTAGCAACTGTAGGAAGGGATCTGGGAAATCCAGAGCATACTCCAGCCCCATGTGCTGTGATGAGCTGGCACCGGTGTGGCCCACCTAGGGGGTAATGCGCTGCAGCTAGTAATTATGAAGGGTGACAACCCTCAACCAGACCTGCTATTACTATGTTTACAGAAGAGCAATTGCTACAGAAGCTCACACCACTGGCCTTTCCCAGGCCCTCACCCTTCCCGCCCCGTGCTGACTAAGGAAGTAGAAATAGCCTCAGGATGTTCCCAGGAGTAGAAGCTATAGCCTCAGAGTGCCCCAGGGGTGCTGTGACACCGGTTCTGCCACTTAAGCTGCTCCCCAAAGCTGTGAGTGGCCCCCACAGAGACAGAAGAAAGGACACAGTGAGGTTCAGGCTGCAGACCCTTGACCTGGGTGGAGGTAGCCAGCGTCTAGGGCTGAGAGAACCAGAGATGATGTTTGAGATACGGGATAGGGGTGGAAGGGGAAGGACTGGTTCTGTTAAAGGGATGTGAGCTCTCTCTTCCCTGAAGCCAGTGGCCAGCTCTCTGCCTTCTGAGTGGCCCATGCAAGGCCCAGCTAAGGATGAGGAATACATGGGGAGGTGAGAATGTTAAGCCCCACCCTCCGCCTTCCCCCAATCCCAGCCCCTCTGGTTTCTATGTCTCTAGCTTTGTCAGCCTGATATTCCACCCATGTCACGAAGCCAACAGGGAAGGAGGATAGAAGAAACTGACAGCGCCGATCCACTTGCTTCTCTCCTGGGAGCTCCCTTCTTTATGAATTGCCCCACCTAAGCTTCATGGGTGAAAAAAACACCCAGGCTCTCAGCAACTTCCCTCCTTGAGAATGACATGTTACCCTTCCTTCAAGAAAGCCTTCCAGCTCTGCCTCTGTGTGCATCCTCCATGCCCTGGGTACCGAATCCTGGCGCTAGCAATGACACCCTGATGTGCCCCACCTCTTTTCTTCGGTTCCCCTCCCCACTGTGGCAAAGTCAGACCATTGGGGAGCCTACCTGGGAGTTGAGACCATGACATAATCTCCTCTAATGACCCCATTTCACAGATGAGGAACCTGAAGCCCAGAGAGAGAAGGTGGCTGCCCCATGACCACACTGCTGGTTAATGGCAGTTAATGGCAAACTTGAAACTGGAGCCCAAGCTTCCTGACTTCGCCTCAACTGTTCTTTCTGATACACCAGCCTACCCTTTGATTCTGCTTGCACTTCCGGTTCAGATCACAGAAACGGAGTGTTTTGGTTTGGTTTGGTTTGGTTTGGTTTTTTAATCCAGCACTGCAGGGTTAGATACCAAACACTTTAAACTTTAAAAAGAATTTTTTTCTAAGGCTCTTATCCTATCCTCAGAGCACTGAGCTCAGGGAAATGAAGTTGACAGTACTCTTGTATAGTTCAGGAAACTGAGGCCAGAAAGGGCTGCCCTGAATCACAACAAAGATGTGTCCAAAGTGGGACTAGGAATTCGTGTCTTCTGACTCTTTATCTAGTGTTCCTTCCATGTTACTCCATGCCTCTGTAAATTGGGCCTTGTCACCAAATGGAAGTACCCAAGCGCCACCCATCACAGGTGGTGTCCCTTCTGGAGAAGAGGGCTGGACATGTAACCAAACCACCATGGCATGTTAATTCTGAGCTAACAGGCTTCCTCATGCAAGCCACTGGTTCCCCAGACTCCGTCCTGGAGGAGAGGCCCTCCTCCCCTCTCTCCTTTCCCTGCCCACTCCCAGTGTCGACATGCCCTTGGGGGACGAGCGCTTCTGCTCCCAGATGCATCCCACTCCCCGTGGGAAAAGTGTCAGTGGGAAGTGCCCTCTCAGCATTCCTGGGTGCCTCTGGTAGTGGTGTGGGTGGGTGGGGCCTCCAGCACCTTTTGCAAGCTGTGGGGTGTTCTCCAGGAAGCCTGGCTTTGCGCAGCCAGAGCTCCTGCCCGGCCACCCTGCTGTGAGCGAGAGTCCCTCTGCTCAGACCCCAGCAGACATTGTGATAAGGTAGTGGGTCTCAAACTTCAGAGAACATCAGAATCACTTGGGGGGCTTGACCCGCACAGACTGCTGAGCCCCAGCATTTTTGGTTCAGTAGGTCTGGGGTGAGCCTGTGAATCTGCATTTCAAGTTCACAGATGCCACGGATGCGGCTGGTCCCCCTGGACCTTGAGAACTGCACTTTGAGAGCCGCTGTGATAAAGGCAACAACTCACGTAAACTTGTGGTCAGCTACAAGGGTCTGGGGTCTGGGGAGGATCCGAGAGCATGGAGAGGAAGGCCAGGGCCAGGAAGGAGTGTGGCTGAGGACTAGCCAATGACACTGAGATTCGGCATGTGCTAGTGGTGTGTGCGCTGGTGGTGACTAAATGCTCATCCCTGGCTGAGTGTGGCCATTGGGAATTGGGAACCTAGAGATAAAAAGCCCTGGCTCTTTACTCTCCTTCTCCCCTCCACTCTCAGCTGCTTCCCTGTAGAGAAAGTTCTCTGAGCTTTGGCTTGCTGGTGCCTCCAGGGCAGCAGGCAGTGGGGGGTGGGCAGAATAAGCCATGCCTCGGGTCTCTAGGTACACCAGACTGCGAGTAACAGAGATTGTGGGGAGGGCACTGTAAGGAGCTCAGAGAGTGGGAACTTGTTGGCCAGTGGGAGGGGGGCCCAGATAAGTCACTGAAGGGGGAGGTGCTAGGCGGGGACAAGAAGGACACAGGGACAGTACAGCCCAGCCACTGCTGCCTTCTGCTGGCAACCGTTCCTCTCTCCTCCTTCAGAGGGCTCGGCCAGGGCCAGCTGTCTCTCAGAGTTCCAGGAGGGCAGGGATCTAGTCTCTCGGGAGGTGGAGGGACGGCTTCCAGGCATTAGCCTCCCCTCCCTGCTGGTCCCACGGGGTGGAAAGGTGGGGGAGGAGAAAGAAAGACAGTCCCTCTGCAAACCAGTGAGCATGCTGCTTGGCTGGGGTAGGACATTGCCTGGGAGGATGGAAAGCAGAGGTCTTGAAGCTCAAAAACGTGATGACTAAATGCCAAGAAAGCTGACCCAGCCCTCCTGAGTCATTTCCCAAAGGGCTTCCCAGTGGCCGAAGGGCTGAATGTGCCCAGAACCTGCCTTACCTACAGGCTGAGGAGGCATGCAGTGTATAATTTAAGGGAGAGCCAGGCAGATCTGCCCCCATGTAAGCTAGAGAAGTTTTCATTGCTTTGGGACTTAGGCTATTTGGAAGGAGACGCATGGCAGAGGAAAGGGAAGCATACAGAACTCTGGGATTCTTCTCTACAGCCAAAGGATGCCATCTGGGAGAGGGCATGGAGTGGACAGGAAAGGAAGTGGGGGAAAGAAAGAGAGCTGGAGAAGTCATACTCCACCCCATGAAGAGGCTCCGCACATGTGGCCTCATACTTGCGCTGGAGGATCATCCCAGACATGCCACCCTGGCCCCTGTGAGCAGCGCGCTTGGCCTCCTCCCTGACTCCACGCCCTCACCTCTTCCCACCTCCCACCTGTCGGGCCTGTTGCAAGACTCCATTGACCAATGTTTACAGAATGCTCCAAAGAATGATCCAGTTGCCAAATGCCTGAGTCATCTGGCCTAGTCACCCTTTGTTTCCCACCAGTGTAGAGATCAGGCTTAGCAACATTTCTTCACAAGGCCTCACAGGCTGGGAGGCCAAGCACGCTTCCTAGGACTGCCTTCTTCCAAAAACAGGTGGGAGGAAAAGAAAGACACCTTTAGCAAGTGCCTGATACATGCAGGGACTGAAACGGCCACTCTCACACATTCTACACATTATCAAATATTACAACCTTGTGTGGCTTTATCACACCCATTTTCAGCTGAGGCAATTGGAGCAGAGAGGTTAAGTGGTTTGACCCAAAGACAGAACTAGAAACTAGTAGATTCAAGAGTGCAACCCTGTTGTCTTTACCTGGGTTCCCCCCACAAAGCAGAGCCTGAGACAGAGGCTGATATGTGAATAGTGTACCTGGGGATGTGACCTAATGTGCCAGAAACAGGGAAGAAGAGAAAGTCAATATGGCAACATACCAATGCTGTCCATACAGGTTGAGTGGTTGACCAGTCCTATGGGACCATTGGAAGACACTTGGAAATGTACCTCAGGATCATCCACCGAGAAGAAAGGGGGAAAGCGCCGATCCACTGGCTGGATCCCTCTTGGTCAAGGGTTGCCCCAGAGGTTATCAACACCCTGGGATTTTCTGATTTGCACATGCACAAGGCTGGGAGCCCTGCAGAGAACTGGTCACAGTAACAAAGGCTGGAGTAAGATTCCAGGCTGCAAAGCCTGGTCCCAGCACGCCATCCACGTAACTTCTACATGGTCAGCTGTGCACTCAGGGGAAAAGTCAAAACATGAGTTACAGCCCATGACTTCCATCCATTCATTCAACAAACATTCACTGCAGGCCCACTATGTGCCAGACACTGGGGTTTAGCAGTGAACAAGGAACACAAGATTGTTGCTCTTATGGAGCTTCAGTTTTAGAGGGCAGGGTGGAGACAACGACAGTTGGCATCTAAGCAAATGAGCAAGTGTGGACTGTGTGTCAGGTGCTGCACTGAGCACTAGGAAACCCCAGAAGAAATTATTTTCTCATTGGGGAGACACAAAAGCAAAGTGCCACAACCTAACACGGTAACTGCTGTGAATAGGGAGCACACACCCTTCTCTGGAGCGTGCAGTGGGGCCATCTTATACCAGACCAGGCCACAGGGGATATCAGGAAAGGCTCTCTGGCAAAGACAAGACACAAGCTCTTTTGAAGGCCAGGCATCCCTGGAGTTGGGAAGGGAAGGTGTGCTCCAGGAGAGGGAACAACATAGGCAAAGATGGAGATCAGTGAGAGTCTGCCATGCTCTGGGAAACAACAAATTCATGTGACTACAGGGTGCTACAGATGCAGGATGCTGTCAAAAGATGAGGCAGGAAAGGCAGGCAGGGAGGAGATGGACCACAAAGACTTGAGTACCTGAAGCATTTGGAATTAATTCTGAAAGTGAAAGTGGGCCTGTTTTAGTCCTCTCAGCCCAATGAGCTGTTCAACACCTCAGCCAAGAGTGGAAATAAAACCAAACAGTTGACACAGACACAGGTTCCAGTGGCCTTGGAGAATGGCCAGCTCCACACATCTGAGTTGCCTGGGTTACATGTCAACAACTCACACTTGAGGGGCCACAGTGGGCAGAGGGCTTGCTTTTGGTCACTCTGGCCAGTGCACCAGCCTCAAGGTCAGTTCCTCTGAGGCTAAAGAGTCCATCTTCTACCCCATGTCTTTCAGCTTCCAATTCAGCCCCTCCCCTCCTCAGTCTTGCCCTTGGTAGGCAGAATTTCAAGAGCTCCTGCCATTGGTCCTTGACCTTGAGGACCCTGAGTTCAGGTGAGGTGCCTCCGGCCCTCCTTTGGTTCACATGGAATATTAAGCAGGGATATGCAGCGGAACCCCACCACTGACACCTATAACTGGAAAAGCGACCGGCAGCTGGCTGCATCCCTTGCAGACGGCCATCACATCCATCATCCGGGCAGGTGAAGAGCTTCCCAGAGCCCCCCACGCATCCCGCAATCCCCAGCAGACCCTTTGTCAAACTGAGCCCACCCCCCTCACACCAGCTTCTTTGCATCCTTCAAAGCAAAGAACCCTGCAATGGCCTGATTGCAGACAAGAGCAAAACTCTGAGCAGCAGCCTTCTTGCTCTCAAGTTCAGCATTGAGTGAAATCCCATTCCAGCATCCTCCCATCGCAGAGAGGTTCTGAGATGACCCGAGCCACGGTCATGGGTCCACAGGCCTTGGAGTTCAGAGGTGTCTGAGCACCTCGGACCTGCAGTCAGGACCTGGGGTCAGCTCAGTGTCCTTCAGCTCACAGGGATGGTGTGGAGACAGCAAAAATGGCTCTAAACCCTGGCACTGGCGTTTTGAGTGCTTTTCCTTTGACCCGTCCCTAGGTTCCAGTCCTCCAGTCTCCTGATCAGGGCTGTGGCCCTTTCTGTGCCTGCCAGTCTGCTCCTTACAGCAGCTGGTCACCCGAGGCTGCATCACCCCACAGAGACAGCGTCTGCATTTCAGTGAGCCCCACAGATTATGCCTCAAACTAGACCAAGGTCCCAACAGAAGCTGCAGGCTAGTAGGAGTCCTGGTGAGGGACATGTGAGTGCTCCTCTCACCTCCCAAACATACAAGGCCCTTCAAATCACACACCCAGATCCTTGCAGAGCTCCAAGACATGATCCCCTGGAGGACATTCTGGGCCTGAGGCTCAGAGAGTGTCCACAGCTGTGGAAGAGGGAGGCTATTCCAGGACACACGCGAACACAAACTGGCAAGACAGTGGTTGCCATCCTACGGATGCCAAGGATTCCAATTAAACTGGCTCCTGGGTTGCTCCCCTGAATAGATAAGCAAATCAGAATCCTTGTGAGGGATGCTCCTGTCTCCCAGATGTGCACTGTCCTGCAATTCTCCTACCCCTTCACCCCCACCCTGTGGCTCTCCCTGGCTTACAGGTCCTGAGAGTCCCTACAGATACTGGGACTCTCCCACGAGGTTGCTGAAGGGGGAGGGGCTGGTGCTGAGCACTGGCCAGGGAAGGAATTCTTGGGACTTAGCCTGCCAAATATGGGAAAAGAGAGATGGGCCCGGGGCTGATTCCAGGCTGCCCAAGTGCCGGGATGTCATTTCTCCCAGCAACCGTGGCAAGCTCCCACCCGCTCCATCCCCAGGCTCCTGGTAGGAGCCAACGAAACAGATCTGTCTTCGTAAGTCCAGGCCTCTGACTGTCACGGCTTATATTTTAAAAAGACCAAGAGAGACTAAACCTCCTGATCTCCGTGACAGATTTTTCTGATTCACCTCATTACCTCCTCCTACAGGGGCCCATTCATTTCCGCCTCATTTTCCCCCGGTTCCTATTTCTGTCCCCATCCCACTCCGGTACATCCTGACAGGGTGGGCTCTGTCCTCACTCAGTTTTCCCCGTGGCAGACACGGCCCCCCTCCCTGGTGCTTCTCTCTGGGTTAATCCAGTTTCTCTTTTCTGCTCCTCTCCCGCAGATCAAAGCCCTGGAGATCTTTCAATCCAGCATCTTGGGAAGAAGCAAATCACAGGGCAATGGTGTAAGAGGGTGCTGCTGACCTCTGGGCTCTGACTGAGACGTGGTGGTGGGGACAGGACCCCTCACTCTGGCCTGGAACCCTTCCTACCTCAGTTTGCTCTGAGTATCAGTGGCTTCTGCGAAGACCTGAACCGCCACCATTCACATCTCCGAATCTCCCAGAGCATCTAGCAGAGCAGCAGTGCAGAGTACGCACTCGGTGAATAATTGATGCATGCGATCCCTACATAGCTGGAGCCGCTAGCTGACTGCTGCCTAGGATCATCAGTGTATTGGGTCCAGCAGAAGTAACGCCTGCTGAGTTTGCTTGGTAGGGGAATAATACAGGTGTAATAACTTATAGTTTTAATTCAAACATTTCACCTAAAATGTCATCTAGTGTGCTTGAGTGTGATGTTGTTACGTTACAGAATGACATGCTTATGATTTTGTAATAAAAAATCGGGGGCATTATTTGTGCCAGACCCTGTATTTCAAAATTGCAGGGTCTTAGAGTTAGAAGGGACTGTGGAGGTCCTTGTTTCCTCCTCCACGCAGCACAGGAACACACACTGCAGGATTTCTGACCTGTGGACATCTAGCCTGGACTCCTGGACCATCTCCGTGACCGTGAATGCCTCAGGAAGCCCTGCCCATCATAGCTGAGCTCTCTGACTCTGAGAACATCCTCTATATTATTTCACCAGAAATCTCCTCTCCCCACGGCTGCACCCCGCACCCCTCCACACAGTGGCCGCAGAACTGACTGCAGGACTTGTGTTTGCTGTGAGGGAGAAAGGTTCTTGAGGTGCCCTAACCCCGTGCCCCAGTAAGAGCCACAGCAAACTGATCTGCTAGTTGAAGGTGGCGGCAAACCCCCTCTAGAACACTGGGTAAGGAGAACAGAAGGAAAGGCAACCCAGCCCCAAGGCTCTGCCCATACTTGTCCCCACTCAGTATAGCCAGGTCTCCGCCTCCTCGTACTTTCCTTGGCTAATGAGACAGCAACCAGCAATGGAAAACCACAAAAAATCCTAGAGTTGCTGGGCTCCCTTCCTGACCCCCAGGGCCATCGGAACATTGTTGACAACACTCCCCCGCCAGGAAGACATGCTCACAGAGAGAGCAGGGATGAGCCTTCGCTCCCTCTGCTCAGTGCTCATGACACTGTTAACCAGTCCAGAAGGCGGGACCACAAACGGCAGTCAACTCCGGACTGGGTTTCAGACCAGATCTTCCAACGAGCAGGTCCATTTATTTTTCATCCTGAGGCTTTCAAAGAACAAGATACTATCTGTAGAGCCATAACCCTGGCTGGCATTTTTCTAGACACTTGGATATTAAGTGAGTGGAGATGCAAAGATACACTATGCAAATAATAGTCACATAACCAAGGTCCTTCGGCACTGGACCACAGGCCTCCAAGAGTCCCCAGAAAGCACTTCCTTGCCTGTGTTCCTGGGTCCTGAAACAGGGCCTAAGCCAGAAAAATAGTGTCGGGGATATCACAGAGTAATATTCATGAATATTTGTTCCCCAAAAGGCTGGGTTTTAAAGTGAGTGGGATGGGGGGAGGAACCAGGTAGAGGCAATGATAGCGGCTGAGACGAGGCAGTGTTCAGTGACAGACCTTTATGAACGATAAAACCTAGATTCATTTTGCTTACCGGAGGCATAGTTCTACCCTGGGTAGAACTTTTTTTTTTCTTAATGGAAAAAGGGTAAAATAAAAGATGACTTTGTTGGACAGAAAAGAAACAAAAGGAAATGGAAACATGAAAACTGTGAGCGCTTATAGTCTGCGGCACACGCTGAACTTGAACTACTGCCCGCCTCCCTTAAACACATGCACCAGAACTCTGTCCCCTGCAGGCTCAGACCGGGAGTCCCGGCATGGGTTCTGGGAGATGGCAGCAGAACCTTGGTTCTGGGATGGCCTTGGGTTTGACTTTGCAGAGCTAAAAAGGGAAGAAGTGAAAACAATGTGAAGCCCTCCCACCGGATTCCACCTTCTTCTGTTGGCCACTTCCTTTCCTCCTTTTCCTTCCCTTCCTGCAGGAGCTGCTCTGCCCTACCTTCCTTCCTGGGGAGGAGGACCTGCCCTTTCCTCTTCTAGAGCTGGTGCCAAAGGGATGAACAATGTGATGTTGAGGGGGCCGCGGTGAAGGGAGCGTGGAGGTGGGAAGAGACAGATGGTGCGTGAGCTAAAGCAAGGAGTGGCCAAGCAGAGGTGGAGCAAGAGAGATGTTTGACTCCTCAAGTCCTACCAAGGGTCTCTGGTTCCTTCCCAGTTTCCTTTAGTTAAGCTCACAAGCAAAGAGACTGCTCGTCGCGGCCGCAGAACCCCGCCCCCCTCGCTCCCACCTACAGCCCCACCCATGGTACCCGAACAATGGGATTTCAGGGTCGCAGGAAAAGGGTGGCGTCAGCGAGATATGAAGGTGGCTCAGTCTAGGTACCCATTTGCCATCTCTCATTCGCTGTCCACAGACCTCTGAGAGAAAAAGAAAAAGGGGAAAGGAACCCAGGAGAGAGGCAGAGACGTCCAGAGGGTTTCCGAGTGTCTTAGAAAGGCTAAGGACGGAAGGTAGGTTTAGGTTGAATAGGCAGGGGAGCCGACAATAGAAAAAGTAACTCGGAGCTGCAACGTGGAAGGAGAGGGAAGCAGTCGCCCTTATAATAAATGTATTAAGCCACCAAAGGAGAAGACAGAGTGGGGGAGGGGCAAGGTCAGATGGAGTCGTGTCTTAAGGCGAAGCTTTTTGGAGTGAGGGCCAAACTGGAGGTGGCAGCATAAAAGAGAAAGCACCGCAGGAGGCAGTTGTGCGGATGGAACGAGTGAGAGATGAAGACAAGAGTGGTAAGAAATCAAAGGGTCGGTGGAGTGAAGGGGGGCGTCAAGGCAACGCCCGGAAGAGCCCCGCTTTGTCTGGCAAGGGCTGCGACAGCAGCACGTGCAGCCAGAGCGCCCAGGGCAGCCAGGCTCCCTGCAGAGGACCTGAGAGAAAGCGTGGTGAGCAAGGGACATCCTCCGCCCCTTCGATTAGCCGGGCCTCTTGCCGCGGGCCGCACTGCAGAAGGGGCGCATTGTTAGGTCCCAGGCTGCAGCAGATTGCCGCTGTCCTGCAATACCCTCACGCCCTGGCACGCCGCCACTGGCACCACCCGGGGCTTGGAAATAGCTGCACCGTTCCCATGGTGACAAGGCAGCGCCAACCCCCGCCCACCCGCTGAGCTGGCCGGTCTGCGGCCCCCCACCTGAGCGCCCTCCCCTGTTACCCTGGCAACCGTGGCCGCGGCTGCAGGAGGCAACTCTCAGCACCGCCCGGCCCCGCCCCCGCCCCCGCCCCACCAGCTCTCCTGCAGGGCGCGAACCTCCGGGCCGCAGGCGCCGGGGGAGCCAGCGCAGGAAGCCACCCTCCCCTCTGCTGGTCCGGCCCGGAAAGGCGGGAGCGGGGAGGAAGCTGCCCCGCTGCGGATGCTGCAGGAGCACCCGTGCTGGTCTCCTAGTCTCCTCGAGCCTTCCCTGGCACCATCCAACCTCCCTACCCCTTGAAATCTTCTCCGGATCAGCCACCCTTCCTCCTGGGATGGGAGGAGACCTTGGCAGAGGCCAGAGGGAAGAGGGACCCGGAAAATAAAGCCCTCTGCAACTCGAGGGCCAAGGGCCGGAGAAACCGGAAAGTATGGGTCAAGGGAGCACTGAACTGGAGGGGCATCGCCCTGGAAAGCTGGGGTCACGCCTACCGGGAACCCGCCTCCCCAATTGCACAGCACCCCGTGAAAAAAAAAGTCCCTAATGCTCCAACGCTGGGATTACGCCCCCCACCCCCCAAGAGGAAGATTTCCACGGTGGATGACCCCCTCCTTCCAACCTGTAAGCTTCTTGTTTGTTGATGTGCTTGAAGAGAAAATATGCAGAACCCCAAAAGAGTGTCCCCAGCATCCAGGTTGACCAGGTCAGAATTGAAACATTCTGACCGACCAAATAGGGGGCGGGGGGAAGTGAGGCAGACCAAAGAGGGTGCCATTTATGTGGTCCCTCTTAGGGAACATAGTTTACCCGTGACATTTGAAATGTGAGTTCCTCAGGACAGAGCCCCTGGCACATAGAAAGTTCAGAACTAAATGGATAGTTGATGAGTGGATGTGATTAAAAGCAGATAGTGCTTCCCCCAGTGCCTCCCCAGGTGGGCAGGCATCCCAAGGAAGTACACTCAAAGTATTCAGGGTCCCTTGAAATTTGGTCCCAAGTCAAATGAACATAATAAAATAATACCTTGCATTAACAGAGTCCTTTCTTTTAAGAATTCCTCCTCATTTCATATATATTTTCTACTTTAAACTCCATGAAATACCAGAGCAAGAAAAGGATTCATATGGGGCAAATACAAGAGTGCCAGCTCTCTAAGGTCATGGGGGAGGAGCAGAAAGAGTTTGACTTGGCTAGCTTTTAGAGCCCTGTGTTTTCTTGGAAGTGGTATAGTACAGTTACCTTGGCTCGGAAGAAAGAATTTGGGGGTATGCAGTCAGAGCACTTGGCACAGGACCTGCCCAGCCATTTAGACCTAAGTTGCCTCATATGTGAAGTGGTGGCTGCATAGACAAGAGGAGTTGATGTGTGCTGAGTTCTTCATCAGCCGGAGGGTATGCCTCACAAATGCTTTCGTTGTGGGCCATCTATAAATAGGCACACAAGTCACGATCCATACACTGTAGCTGCAAAATGCCTTCCCAAGACTGCCGGCTACTTCTCCAGATACCCCAGTAAGATACAGACAACCTCTACCAGCCCCCACTGAACTCGGGAAGAAATTCCGTCAAAGAGAAAGTCGGTGGTTGTTTTGGGGCCGGGGAGGGAGGGCACTCCTGCATCCCTGACTCAGGCTGGCATGGAAACACCAGTCTGTAGAAGAGATTTCCTTTTTACTTCTCAGCCTAAAAGACAGCCTCAACTACTGCACGCTCCAAGTGTAGGCACCCAATCTCAAGCCCAGGAGAACAGCCCTAATAACAGACAGAGAAGGAGTCGTAAAAAAATAAATGTTAGAGAAGGACCAGAAAGAGCATCTGTTGCCCAGAGAGCGAGACGAGGGTGCTGGGACTCAGGAGGTACCAGATCTGCCTGTTGTGGGCATGGGGGCAGGACTAAAGAGTTCTGTATGCAGTTGAATCCCACTTCATATTATTACTGTGGCCTGAATTGTGTCCCCCCTCCCCAATTTACCTGTTGAAGCCCTAACTCCCAATGTGACTGTATCTGGAAATAGGGTCTTTAGGAGGTAATTACAGTTAAGGTTACAGTCTGTGACCTTAGAAGAGAAAAAGAGAGATCTCCTCCCCACCACCACGTGAAGCAACAATGAGCAGGCAGCCGACTGCAAGCCAGGAAGAGCGCGCGCACCAGAATCCAGCCATGCTGGCCTGCTGGTCTCAGACCTCCACCCTCCAAAACCGCGAGAACGTGCCTTTCTGTTGTTTGAGGCACCCAGTCTTTGGCTAGGGCAGCCCGAACACACTAAGACAAATGTCTTTGCTTGGAGCTCAGCGCCCCTCCCACAACCTGCACCTGGCATTTTGTTCAGCACTTCCACCGTTGTTTCATTTTTAATTTGTAACCGTGAATTGGAATTGGCAGAATTTATTTTTAAATGAAGAATTTAAAACTCGGGACAATGGAGTCCCTTGCTGAAAGTCACACTGATGACTGTGAGCGGCCAAACCGAGACTCAAGTCTCCCCAGACAGCATCTCACCAACAAATGCTAAGTACTTGCCACGTGCTAGGTTCTGATCTAGATTATGAGGACAGGAAAATGAATGTGATTTAGAGGGGGGAAGGGCACATTCTGGTCAGGAAAAGAAACATATGTACAAATAATTACAGCGAGAAATGTCTGCGAGGAGTAATTGGCCCAGCAGGTGTGTGAGGAAAGCGGTCCAGGCAGAGGAATCCTGAGAAAACGTGACTTTGTGGGGGGTGGGGAGGGAGCGAGGGTGGAGTCACAAGTACCGTTGAGAGCAGGGGACAGTGGAGGAAAAGAAAGGGCAGAGATGCCCTGATGCCATTGGAGATACTGCTCCTCTTCTTCATGTTCAAGAACATGAAGACCCTTACGACCTCCTCAGGGCCCTAGCCAAAAGTGAGGTCTGAACTTGAACAGAGATCAAGGCTAAGAGTCCTGAAGGACCTAATCTCCCTAAGGAGAAGCAACAGTAAACTCTTCAATTAGGTTCATCTTGATATTCTATAGTAAATTATCTTTGTTTGTTTGACCTGGGGGGTGTCCTAAGGGTTAGTTATTGCTGCCCTAACCATTTGTAAATAAGCAACAACGTGCTTTAATTAGGAGAAGTTTGCATACCTATTGCTTTACTAGGAAGATGTCAATGTTTTCACAGACTCTCAGGCCCCCAGAGGCTCAAAGTCTCACTTAATACTTGACCATCTGTCCAATAGAAATGCAGAATGCAGATAAGGACCTCCTTAATGTCTATCTGCTCCCCTGGGCAGTGGCAGTCCAAGTTCCTGCCAGTTACAGTTACATGGGGGGATTCACTAGTCTTCCATTGTTTTCTTTACCAGGACAGGTTGCATACTTGTGTTTATCACGCCTTTAATCCACTCTGACTTACAGGAGTTCATTACAGGCAGCACGCAAATGCCTTCCTGCGGGGAGGGACTGCGGGTTGGGGAAGAAGTGAACCCAGTAGGGCTACTTGCACGCGCAGCCGCTCCCGCAGAAAGCCACTCCAGAGGCCTGCGTCCCCGCCTCCCTCCCCCAAAGGGTACTCATTCTGAGCACCAGGCCAGCAGCCAATTTAAGGGCTGTGCTGGGATTTCCACATCTCTCTGTCTGGGAGGAATGAAGACTATCACCTCTACCTCACTGGAGACCTCATTAGAACTTGAACTCTGGTCTTTGTTTCTTCCCAGCAGGTTCAATACAGTGGAGAAGGTAAAGGGAGAAGGGGGGGGGTCAGTAAGCCCACAACTCCCAGAGCAGCAGGAGTCCAACAGCCTCTGAGAACTGGAAGTGAGTAAACAGGCAATTACCTACACGACAGCCCCGTAACCAGAGAAGTGGCTTAAATGATTAGATTCTACTCACCGCCTCAGAGGTGGCTGCCATCCCTCGAGCCGCCCTCCCACCCAGATTCTCAAGGCTAATTTCCCCACCCTCTGCCTATTTTCCAAGAGCATTTCCACCCTCAGTGGCAACAGGGTCCCAGGGCTGAGAGGCAGACAGCTCTGTGCTTCCACACTCTTCCTGGCTTGGCCATTGTCAACATCAGCCTCTTTGTCTCTTTTGTGAGAAGGGGCAAGAATCAGACTGTGCTGCTACCCTCCCTACCCAATACCCCTATGGCCTTCGAATCCTTTTGGGGGAAGACAATTTAGAAAGAGAGAGGTGACTCAGAATTTGCTTCTCAGAAATTGGAGTGGGCACCCAGCTGGGCTGCAGGAAGTGTGGGGTTGGAGTGAGTGAAAGAAAACTTACATTCCTTTCTCTGCTTCAGCTCTAAGCTCCCTCTTGCCTAAGGCTTCTAGCTAGTCCCCATTCTTTTCACTTTCTATCCCTCAGCTGATATCAGTGCATATCCTGGCCCAGCAAGGCATCTAAATAGATAAGATTAAGGTCTAGCACTTAACTTCAAAGAATTTACAACCCAGTGAGGAAGGGAGAGGTAAGGAAGTCCAGGAACTTAAAACACGTGTACATAAATAATAATACAAGGCAATATACAATAGGTGCCTGCAGAGCAGCGGCCCCTGCCTCACTCTGCCTCCAGCCTTTCCTCTTCACACTACAGCCGGTGATGGGCTAAATGCAAATCTGATTGGGTCCCACTCTGCTTAAAAGCCTTCCTTGGCTTGCCCACATCTTTCAAAATGAGCAAACCCCCCAGCATGGCATGCCGGGCCTTTTGTAGCGTGACCTCCCCTAATCCTTAGGGGCGTGTCCCCACCCACCCACACCCATGTTCCAACCAAAGTGAAGCATCTGTGATATCCAGATACCACCAGCTCTCTGGCCTCAGGGCCTTTGCACATGCAGCTCTAGCTGCCTGCAATGCTTTTCCCTTTCAGTTTACCTTTTGGGACTTATCACAGAAATACCATCCTCTTCCCAGGAATCCTACCCTGACATTATGTCTGGGTTAAGCACCCCTCATCAATATCCCATTATCACCTTAGTATTAAGCCTGAATTGTAATGAGTTTTCCATCTCTCTTCCCCCTTCCTCACTCATGTTTGTACTCAGTTCCTGGCACAGAGTAGATGATAACTAACAGATGAATGAAAGGCTGATTGGCAGGCAGAGGAGTTCATGGAGAATATGGGGAGGCAGTACATGGATTACATCACTGAAAGGATATTGTAAGATACATAATCTAGGCCAAGGTAGGCCTAGGAGAAAGGGAGCAGTAGGAGAAAGGGGAGAATGAACTAAAGTAATAAGGGCTCAAAGTAAAGAATGAAGAAGGTGACAGCGGGAACTGGGAAGAAGGAGTGGAAATGAGCTTCGCTGTGGATGGAGGCGATGCTGTCAGCTTTAGCAAGTGTTTGGATGTGTTGGCATGATGGGGAGCTGGGGGGAGGGAGTGGGGCCTGCAGCCCTGGCACCTGAGGAGGAGCTTGAGTAGAAGAAGCAGACAGAGTCAGGAGAAGGCACTGCGTGCAGGCAGTGGTGAGGAAAGGGCTGCAAGGGAATCGTGAGAGGAGATGAACTGTTTTCAGAAAGAGCTTCAGCTAATTAGGACAGGGAGCGAACAGACTGGAGGAATTTTGAGCTCTGGGTTGAATTTTGTCTCTGGGTGGTCTAGGCATGCAAAGACTAACAAGTTAGGGCCTCCTTGTCTTATTCTTCCAGGAAATCATGATGGAGGTCCAGTAGTGATGGTGCTTTGTAAATCTCTTACAGCTTTAGCACGACACGCTCCCGCTACCGACCAGACCCATTAATTCTTCTGCATTTTCCCCCACTCCAGCGGACTTGGCTGGGGGAGGATGCTGCTTCTCCATCTGGACAGGGCTATGTTTTATCAAATACACTGCGGTTCTCAGTCCTCTTACTATTTTCCTTCTCTCACATTCTTCCTGTTTTCTGACTCTGAGTTTATTTTAGTCTCGTGTTTCTCTTGAAGTCATCACAGACATCTGTCGCCCTCGCCTCCCCCGTCCAGCCACCCCGCTTCCCTCTCCCACTCCTCCTTGTCTCCGTAACCTTTCGGCAGTTGCCTTAAGAGGCCCAAAACTGCTCAGTTCACTCCTCTCCTCTCAGCATCCGAAGCCGTTGTGGGACAAGCCACGACCTGTTCTTGGCCTCGGACTAATCCTCTGTAACACTGAAAATGACAGATGAGGTCAGACTTGCTTGGGAGGAAAGGAAGAGAAAATTTCTTACTCAGGAAACCGCACTTATTCATAACTGGCTTTCTAAATGAAAACGGGCTATGAGTGTGTGTGTTTTCTGCTGAGAGGAGCCCCAAATACTGCTTTCCTCATAGCACAAACCTGCATTCCAACGTATGCTGAACTCCTAACAGGCGCAGAGAATGAAACATCAGAAATATACGTGTTTAGATTAGGAGCTGGCGGCCCTGGCTTCGGGGAGTGTCCTTTACCCTCCAGGACCTCTCATAGTTTGTTACCTTGCCAACTGGCATGCAGGAGTTGAACCGAGAGAGTCTTCCCCGGCTGGGCGTGGGGAAGAGAGCGCCGGCTGCTGATACTAACAAGGTCCCTGGGGTGATTTATTAGTGTCTCCAGTCTTCTTTATTTGACAGGAGGAGGAAAAGAAAGTGTTGATTCCTCTGATAAGAGACCCATACTTAGCAGTTTATATATTTGGCCCCATTCACCTCAATATGGTTGTTTCTGCAGTCACTGCTTCTGCCTTAAAACAATTGCAGGCCCTTTGAATGGACCCAACGCCCTCTCCGGCCATCATCCTCATCCTCTTTTGCCTTTTAGGCCATGCTTCTTGGGGAGGGGGTCACAGCCAGAGCCTCCACATCCTTTCCTCCACTCCCTGTGTATAATTGGGTCTTCTCTGGCATCTGCGACCAGAACCTTTCCCAAATTCATCAGTGATGATCTTTAGTTCAATGCCACTTCCTTTGTTCTCATTTTCCTTGACTTTTCTGCTGCCCCTCTCCCCCCGGCTCTACTCTCACCTCTCCACAAACTGTGTTCCTGCTGAAGGCACCCTCTTCCCACTTCACTGGGTCCTTAGTTTCTGTCCTTCTCTCTCGCCTGGAGAGTTAAGGGCCATCTCTAAGGTGGCCATATCCCCCTAAAGAGCAGCATTTGAAAGGCCCAGAGGCCTGCAGAGGTATCTTATGGCTGGAGGCAGCATTGGAAGGAAGGAATGGCCAGAGGGAGCCAAGCCTTGAGTGACCTCAAGCTGAGTTCACACTTGACCCTGAGGTCAGTGGAATATCTACTTTTCAAACTTTAGAGTGCATACAAATTACCTGGGGATCTTGTAAAAATGCAGAGTCAGCTGATCTGGGTGGGGCCTGAGAGTCTGCATTTCTGGCAAATTCCAGATGATACCCGTGCTGCTGGCCCCTGGACCTTCCTCCACAAAGGAGGGGCTAGGACACACTTACTTATCTACTGTCATATCTTGGGGGATTTCTATGTTTTGTGCACCTGCTCTGGGATGTAATCTGACTTGAGGGCCAGGATCCTGTTGTTTGCATCTTTGTCTTCTCCACTGGTGAGTTCCTTGTGGGTGTTCCTGTAAATACTTAGTAGATGGGCTGAGTTGTTTATATTTTCTAGCTTTGCTTTACAAACACTGATTTATTTTCAAATCACCATAGTGAAGCAAGTGGATCCCCTCCCTTTCTTTTACTATAAAGAGAAACCAAAAATGTCGAATGACTCTCCAAGTAGTGAGTCACATTTTCAGATTCTAGTCCACAAGTCCCTTGCTCAGCGGGGTCTCCAGGACCTAGCCCAGGGTGAATTCAGTCCCTGCCTCACTTGACCATTCAAGATGACCTAGTGACTCGCTCTCTGGGTCTCATTTGCTCTCTCAGAGGGAGGTCAGGAGCCTTAAGGAGCTGCCTGCTCCACGTTTGCAGGCCAGATGCCTGATGCCAAGGTGACTAAATGGTTGGGAAGCCAACAGCTGTGCCGACCTACACACCAGAATCGCCCACATCTTTACAACTGCTCTCTGCAGTACAGGCTAGGAGCACCCTTTAAAAGGCATTTCCAAGAGGGAGAAGTATGAGGGGGAAAACCACAGAAATCATAGAGTAATAACCACCTGAGCATAGTGTCCCATGTACCTGAAGTTCAGCTTCTGAAACTGAACCTTTGTTTTCAGGAATTTCTCCCATGGCCATAAAAAGAAAAGTACTTCCAGTCTCCAAAGTAGGTCAGAGAGAGAGAGAGAGAGAGAGAGAGAGAGAGAGAGAGAGAGAGAGCGCGCAAGCGCTGATAAATGCAGATGCCAAGGTGCTTTCACCCTTTTCCAAACCAAAAATAAAATGGGAAGTTGTCAGAAGGAAACGGAGGTTTGTGGTGCAGCTTGAGATAAGCCAGGGACAAAGAAGAGGGTGGGGGCTCCTCCCAGGATTCACTGCCCACAGCAGACCTTCTGGAGAAGAACTTGGCTCAGTGGCAATTCCTCCTTGTGACTGTCCTCCACCCCGCCCCCCCCCCACCCCATATCTCTTCACACCCCCTAGCTCACTTCCTGCTGGTCACCTGTTGGTTGAGCCAAGTGCATTAGAACTACTCCCCCACCCCCACTTCTGGTAACTCATAGTAAAAAATTTCTGTTAGTCAATCAAAACCTAGATGGGGGAGACAAGGCAAAGGGTGCTTTGGGATTTTCTTCCTCAGAGAAGTTCTGTGATTCATTACCTGTTCTAGAAAGCTGCACAGGCAGCCCAGGAAAGGGATAGGGAATTGGAAGTGGTGTCAGGCCCACGTTTGGGCTGCCCTGGCGTTGCCTCTCCTTTCCTCCACGTGGCAGCCAGCCAAGCTGGTTTGCAGCTCCTGTTTCTAGGAGGGACACTCCCACACCCACCCCCAGCTATTGTGATGTAATTGGGAGTCTGGTGAGGCTCCAGGGTTAGATGACCAGTACCACAGCTGTGGCCTGATCTGCAGTAGCCCAGAGTCTCTGGAAGTCTCAAGGTCAAGAAATCCAACTCTGCTCCTTCATAGTGGATGGTAGCATTCCTGCTCACAGCTCTTCCCTGAGCACTCCGACTCTTCCCCAGGCAAACAAGGAATGTGAATGTGCACAGGAGGGGCACGGCGGGAGGGGAGACTTAGAAAGACCCAGATAGACAGAGACAGCAGGACAACATGGCACTGAAGGAAGTATTTGTGCCACAAAGGGCAGGAAGGTGCTGTAACCAGTTAGAAAGAAATAGCCAAGCAGATGTGGATCCAGTTGGAGGAAAACTCTAATGGGTGGAATCCTGGATTCAGGAAAGGGATCAAGTGTGGGCAGCAGCCAAGGGAAATCCTGCATCTCAGAGACAACAGAAGTGCTTTGAGCAGAGGAAATTGAATGGTTTTCCTCTACCGCAGAGAAAGCAAGTTTCTAGCAGCTGCCCTGCTCCAAGACTTGAGAGGTAGGATGGGTCAAAAAAATGAACGGGTGGGAACATGTGGCTTTTGGCATATTGCTGAATTCTAGAAAACCTGAATGGAGCCTTGCCTTGGCATCTGTTGGCATGATTGGGCTGGAGCAGCCTGACAGAGGCCCAGTTCATGGTGTCGGGGTGGGGGTGGGGGGCAGAGAGCTGGGACCAGGGCTGACCTGGTGCTGAGTGAGTAGAAAAGGGGAAGCTGGGTCTCACCTTCATCCTATGAGTTAGGGATGGGGTTTATCACACAGACATAGGGGCTTCCTGTGGCCAGGTCCCAGAAAACTCTATTATGTAAAAGAAGTAGATTTAGGGTTTACCAACAAATATCACAAGCCTACTTTGTGCCAATCCCCTAAAGGAATCACATCTAGAGATGGTCAGAGGTAGTCCTAGGGACCAGTCCTTCTTCCTGCAGCTTTCAAAAGTTGATAGCCAACATTCTTTCTCACCTGCCCACCTTTTCCCATAAGGAGGCAGCATCTTTGTCCCATAAGCGTGCAGGGTCCAGCGGTGGAGGCTGCAGCTGGTCAGAAGCGCGGGGGGGGGGGGGGGGGGGGGGAGAGAGAGAGAGAGGCCCTTTCAGGAACGCGGTCCCTGGAGGCTTCTCCCGCCCTGCATGTAGGATTCCAAAGGTCTGAGATAAACCCCAGCACACAGTCCAGCAAAGATGCTTTGGGCTTTATTCCTCTGGGAGAGCGCAATTGCTAGAGAGGGCTCTTATTTTAAAACTCTCCCTCCTGCTAAGGGAAGAGGTTGGTGGCAGGCGTTGGGAAAAACTGTGTTTGGGTCAGGAAGGGAGCATTCTACTAGAAGTGTGTATCATTTTACACTTTCTGCTCTCACACACTCCCGTCTCTATTGTACCCTCAAGAACGGTCTAAAAAACTCCTAGGGCTTGAGTTAAGATCTCAATGATTTCTAACGTAACTCTGCTTCTACTATATTTTTGCTCCCAAGGCTTTCCACTGGGTAGAATTTTAAATTTGAACAATGGTTCAAAGGCTGAGAGACAAACTGCTCATTACTGGAGCGAGTGCCAGGAACCCTGGGAAGCAGCCCCCGCTCCCCACTGGAGTCCTGCACCTAATAGTAACGGCTCCTTTCATCATCACCGGAGGGCTGCATCAGGGTTTCTTTTCATTCTCGTTTTCTTTCAGTGGCTGCTGGGATAAAAGCAAGTCGAGGAGAATAAAAATTTCACAAACAGGACAAGAATAAAATATTTAGGGCAAGAGATCAGAAGTTCTTTGGTTATTCAGTGAACTGAACTAACTCTACTTAAAAAAAGTATAAGGAAATAAATGTCCGTCAAACCCCGTGTTACAGTGGGTATTAGCCTTTCGACCCCACCTCACCAGCTCTGAGCCGTACACTCATGCCTAGCAAGTCTCGGTAAGAGATGCAGACGAATCCAGGGGGGAAATGGAGCAATTTTGTCATTATTAATTCTGTTCCCAATATTTATTGTGTCTTTATTCTGAGAAGCATTCCACCAAAGTTGTTAAATGGCCCGCTCTCTTTCAGTTTTCACCCCCAAATCCAGTCAACGATGAATGCTAGGAATGGAAGAGTTATTACCACTGCATTAGGGACCTTAGAGCAAACCCAGTCACTTCAAGGGCTGTTCAAGCTTTCTATCACTAGTCCCTTCCTCTTCCATCACTAGTCCCTTCCCCTTCCATCACTAGTCCCTTCCCCTAAGTACAATCTGGGTGGGAAGATGGCATTAAAGAGACATGACTGAGAAGCACTGTACTAAAATTTAATGCCTTTATTCATTAATAAGTGATCTCCTTGGAGTACTTGTCAGAAAAACGCTTCAAATATCTGGTTTTTACATGGCAGTCAAAACAAAAAGGTGAGGTGGGCGGGGGGTGGGGGGGAAGGTTGCTCCAGCCCAGAGCTAAGGTTCACTTGATCAGGAGAAAAAGTGTCCCCGAGAACAGCCAAGAAGTAGGTAGGCAGGACAACTACGGCTTCATTCGTAGCCATCCTGAGTCTGATTGAGTCGTGTGCGGTGACCCCATCCTGGCACTGGGAGGGGCTCTTTTCCGGGACCTATCAATTAACAGGGCTTAAGAAACATTCTATGCCCAAGCAATTCAGGCTAAAAATAACTCTGTGGGCTATTTTTTTTTTTTCCGTTTACTCATCCACAGAAAGCATGTCAACAAGATCTTTGCTCCTTGAGCATTTTCACCTCTGCTTCCTCCTCCCTGAAAATACTTGTCTGATACAATCAGACAAGCTGCAGGGTTGGAGTCAGACATACAGAACAGCAAAACTATGCTGATGGAACTAAAGTTCGGGACTGCCAAGGGTCTGGAGAAAAATAGAAGAATGAAAGAACCCAGCATTCACAGACTGGATAATTTAAAAGTAGATCCTCCCTTATAAATGACACAATTCCTTGATATATATATATATATATATATATATATATATATAGATATAGATATAGATATAGATATATAGATATATATATCTGATTTATACACAGAATTCACTCCACCTTAACAACACTAACAGCTGAGTGCTTACTGTGTATGAGGTACCTTTCTGAGAACTTCAGGGGCATTCACTTGTTAATTTAAACAACCTTCTGAGGTAGATATGATTATTTCAATTTCATGTTTGGAAAACACTGAGGCACAGGGAGATGAAGTGACTGTCCAAGCCCCTCAGCTAGTAAGGGGAGAGCCAGGATACAAACCCAGGAAGTCTGCCTCTGGGGCGCATGCCCTAACCATTACACATACTATTCATGCAACAATTCTGCAGCGTAAACAGATAATGACCTTTTCTGAATTCCTACAAAGCTGTGTCTCCCTATCAGATGTCCATTTACATTTTCTACATTAAGTAGATGCATACTCCTATAGTTCATCTTCATGTGAAAACAAGGATCAACAGGAATGTTCATCTAAGACATATTAACTCTCTTAAACACACCAAATATTACCCCCTTTCAAATATGAAAATGCACTGAGATAGCTGTTCAAACATCATGATTATTTTCTAGCTACAGGAAACTTTGCAAAATCAAGGCCCTGGCCACCTTCTTCAGTTTAAGCAGTCAGCGTTCAATGGATCTTGTGGCTATAACAGAATGTCAGTAGGTAATCTCTGAAAAAAAAAGTCAATTTTAACAAGACTCTGATCAGAGAATGTTTAATTCTATGAATAGACTATTATGATGATCGAGCATGAAGGAGAAAGTTCCTTATGCTTCATGCATCACTAATAGATTTGCAAAAATATCAAAGTGCTGGCCTACTCAGCTGCATGAGCAGTTTCGGTGAGCAGTTTACGAAGGCATATGCTCCTTTTGCTCAAATGTCTTAACTTGACTGAAAACTTTGTCTAAACGTTTCTCACTTTCTCCCACATCCTTCCTAAACACTCTTTATTCCATACTTTAAAGTATACTAATAACCATGTTTTAAAACACTGTTCTTTAATTGATTTGCTTCTGAAATCGATTATTAAATACCTTTCAAATATTGCATACTTTGCCTTAGCCCAAAAGGTCTCTCAAATGCAGTCTGCAAACAGACAACTCTGGGATCACCAAAGTGTTTACAACCCCAGTGCTGATGTCACCGCTTGGATGACAAAGGCACATCGGAAGTTTTGCTAAATAAGTTAAATTTGCCTAGTGCTGAGGGCCTCCTCCCATATCTGGTTTGACACCAGCACCTTCCTTTCACTGATGCATTTACTTTCTACAGATAGAACAACAAGAGAAAAAGAGCACTGAACACTCTACCCTGACAGCCGATGGAAAGCAGAGGTGGGCTTGTCCATCTGGGCCGGTCAGTCTCCTTGGCTTCCTTTTTTTTTTTTTTTTTTTTTTTAATAACAAAGTGAAAGATGACCCACATTATATAGTTCAACAGGAAACAGATTTAGTGAAACGAAAATTTTTTTGTGGATGGGAAAGCCTTCCAAAGCTGGCACTTAAGTTATTGTAGTATTAAGACACCATCAGATTGAGCTGTAAAGTTACATGGTCCTAAACTGACTTTAGCAAAAAGCAGTTGTAGTGGCAAGTTTAAAAAAAACTGGCAGGCCACTGATATTAGTATCTAAAAGCAGTCTTCCGATCTAGAGGAGAAACCTTAAACGTGTCTCTCTTGATACTTAATGAAGTCAGCAAACAATATCCCCCATCTGTGCTTGACTGATATTAAGAACCACACCTTCAATTTCCCAGCCTGGACCTTAGTTCCCCTCCTCCCCCTTCCCTCCCAGCCCAGGCAGGTGATTACAAACAAAGACGCAGTGAAATTGCTTTAAAATATTTAATACGTGTTAGACACGTAAAGTTACATTTTTATACAAAAACCAATACAACGAAGGAGAAAATACTGTACAAAAACCTTGTCAGTTCCCCCAACCTTTATACAACAAAGACTGGAGTCACCATATCTACAAAACCATAAGGTCTTTCCACTTAGGGGTTCTGTCTGTAAACTTTTGTTTCATTAAACACTTTTAAAAAGCACTGTGTAGTAGTTCTGAGCTAGAGCTTTTAAAATATATCTTTCCTCTATAAACTCCATATTTCCAAGCTTGAACTCTTCTGTGAAGTTCATCAAGCTTTTTTCCCTGTGGGGAAGACAAGGGCCCCTAAGATTCCCCTTTCCCAGAGTAATAGCAGGGTTTAAACATTTCTTCAGTGAGAGAAAGGTGGGGAGGGAAAGAAATAATACAAGTCTCTACCCCCGACTAAACCCCTCTAGTCTTATAAAATCCTGCGAGGAAAGGCCACTCCTGGCCCCGGTACGGTTCGAGCTTTCATGTGACGGGTGTGTGTAAAGTCCCTTCCTGCCTCGAGAACGAATGGGGAACTCCCCGGCCCTTTTAGCCGCTTCCTTCTCGGTGCTGCTGGTAAAGGAAAGTCCCTGTCTGCCCCCAGCCTCCCAAACCCTGGGGAAGGGTGATGCATTCCAGAAGGACAAAATAGACTTAATTCACAAGACAAACTTACATACACAGACACACAAATTAACAATCGTCCTCTTCCGATAAGCCTCACACTCCCAAGTCTCGAGAGAGGCCAACATAGCAGGGCCGCCAAGGGCAGTCCCTGCTGCCCCGCGGCACCAGTCTTGCCCACGCGCTCAGCGCCTACGGTCTCCGCCGTCTTCGCAGCCAGGAAAGGCCCGGCACTCGCGTCCACGCCCGCTGCTCAACCTCCTGCCCACATGGGGACCGACTGGGGCTCAGAAGGCCACGATGGCTGTGCTCCAAGGGTTCATGTCTCTCAGCACCGCCTTATCGCAGCAGATCTGCCCAGGCTCGTTGGCTTCCGGGTTGCTCCCCTCTCCCTCGGGTTCCTCCGGGCCGCCCCCGGGACTTTTTCGTAAGAGTCCTGAGAAGCTGGAACCAAAGATGCTAATGAGGTTAGCCACGTTCCCGGTCTCCATCTCCTCCTCTTCTTCCTCCATCCCGCCAGGCTGCTCCTCCAAGTCCCAACGAGGCTTCTTCAGAGGGGTTGAGCCGGGGCACCCCGCAGGGCCACAGCCGCCCACCCCGGCCGCGCTGCGCTTCCTGGGGCAGACGGGGGGCGGCGCCGGGGGCTTGTCCTCGGCGCAGCAGCAGTCACCGAGGAGAGGTGCGCCCAGCACTCCCGGTTTCTCCCCCCCACCAGGGAGGCAGCCACAGTAGTGGCGCGCCGCTCGGGGACCCTCAGGGAAGACGTCCGAGCCTCCGGCTGTGTCCCCGGCTTCCCCCGCCGCCGCCTCTGTGCTCTGAAGAGTGTTCCTGGCGCTGGTCAAGGTGGCCTCGGGCTCCAAGTCATCTGCCCGAGGCGCGTCTGGGACTGCGCGGGGTTCCAGCTCCGGCTCGCTCTCTGGCCAGGCGGCGGGAGAGGGCGGCGGGGGCGGCTCCCCCCAGCCGCCTGGGGGCCCGGCCACCAGCTCTCCGGGTAGCTGCGGTGGGGTCCCAGAGGGACCAGCCAGGTACAGACCAGGGCACGGGTCGCTCAGGTAGACCTGGCGGGCGCTGCGCAGCACCAGTGAGACCAGCAGGTTCTTGTGCAGCTTGATGCCACCGCGCTGGACCCGTGAGTTGTAGATCTTGCCCAGGGAGATGCTGACGATGCGGTGCGCCTCCAGCTTGAACTCCATCCTGCCTGCCGCCCCTTCACCAGCAGGCGGGCCGGAGGTGATGGCTGAGCCCGGGCTCCTCTTCAGACACCGGGAGAGAAATTGGAGGCCTCAACAAGTCTTCTCCACGGGTGGACTCTTGATACCTGAAGACTACAGAGAGAAATCAACGTCGACGCCAACGCGCTCGCTGAATCCCACGACCCTTCCGCTACCAGATAACGCTCAGTTTCTCGTCCCGTCGCTAAGTGTACGCAGCGCTACAGTCCCACACTTTATATAGACTTTTCACCCGCCAATCGAGAAGGGCCGGGGAAGCCGACACGTCCCCGTGAGCTGCGCGCAGCCAATCGGAGCTCAAGGAGGGGCACCAGGGATATTCGAACGTTTGTCCCGCGGAGCAGGCTCTTAAAGGGGACGAAGTGTACGATGAGGGACAGGCTGGTAAGAAAACCTGTGCTGAGGGTGGGTGATGGGAAGGAGGCTTAGTCACTGTATTGTTCGTAGGTAAAGGGTCTGGTTTGTGCACTGGCTTGCCATAACCGAAGCAAAACAAACCTTTGGAACTTTCATCCGAGTATGGAGGTGGACTTTGCTCCGCAATAAAGTCCCAATCCTTCCCTGATCATCCTGCCCGCCCCCCGCCCCCGCCCCATCCTCACCTTCACTTCCAAGGCAGAGCACACCTGTGAGCTCACACCTGTAAGCTCCTGGCCACCCCTGGCAGCAATGGAGATGACAGCAAAACGTGGCAAGGGATACTCCTGGATAACAAATAGTATTACTACAAGTATTTAGCACCTATGGATTCTGCATGAGTCCCTTATACCCTAGACTCACACACACTCTTAGTATCTGCTAATTCTAAACCCGAAAAAAAGAAAAAATGGGGGTTCTAAAAGTTCCTAAGTTTTGGTTGCTTATCAAGTAATTTCGTCTAGGTACAAAGTTGTTGGTTCTCCACTAAGGCCAGTATCCATCGCTTTGTTCTCTAGATTTTAGAACACAGTTGTCACAGAGGTTATGGTGAAAGGTGGTACAGGTTCTTTACAATGATTTTTCTTCAACAAGAGGACTAACCCAGCCACCCTTGGAAAAATCTAGTAAGTTCTAAAAATACAAATAGAGAAGTCCTGTGTTCTCATTATGATGTCATGATTTTATTTTGTGTCAAGGTAAAAATATAAGGGAAGAGTGTTCCAGAATTTTCTGGTCAGTCAACAACTTAGTCCATCTACCGACCCCTTAGTACATGGCATTCGGGCAGAATCATCACAGGGATGTCCAGGGTCCTGGACTGGGGTTCCTGGAGTCACTTCCAGATAGTTCTACTTAAGATAGTTCTACTTAACCTCCACCACAGATGTGCCTGATGACTCTGAGTAAATAACCTCAGCACACTTTAGTTACTCCAGCTCTAAAAGGCAGAAGTCACATACACATCTTTCCTCTTATGCAGAAGATGAACAACAACCCAGCCCACAACCTGAACCATAAAACTAAGTGCAGCTTTTTTTGGAGTCTAAGTGGAACAGGTGGCCTGACCAGGGTTTGGCCAAGTGGTGTATAGGAAGTCTTCACTTAATGTCATCGATAGGTTTTTGTGACATGAAGTGAAACAACTCATAATGAAACCAATTTTTACTGTAGGCTAATAGACACAAACAAGAGTAAAGCCCCCATGGCATTTTATCAAATCACAAAGAAACAACACTGAACAAAATGACATTAATCAAAGACCTGCTGTATTTAGTTAGGGGAGGTACTAGTGAAAGATGGGCTTGCTTATGGCCAATTCACAATCCGAGGCCTCCAAAGGATGTGATGGCTCAGGAACCTCACCTATGCCCGAACTGATTGACGGTAACTGAGACACCAGTCCCTGAGACCCAGGGTTCTTCCCCTGGAGAAATTTTCAGTTCACATGAAGAAGGAGATAAAATAATAACACAGATAATTACAAAAGCAAGCTGTGTGTTTTGAGTAATAACATGAGAAATATTTTTCTTCTATTTTCCTCTTTGTTTAAAGTTATAAGTCAGTACAAAACACTGATTACAAGCACAGGTTCTGAAGACAAGCTTCCTGAGTTGGAAACCCAGCTCCACTTTGTGCTTGCTGTGCAACCTTTGGAAAAATATTTCACCTCTCTGTGCCTGGGTCTTTTCCATTTAAAAAAAAAAGAGATAATAATACTGCGTACCTCTTAAGAGTTTTTGTGAGGCTTAGATGAGGTAACACATGCAAAGCTCTTTAGAACAGCCTAGCATATAATAAGCATCTAATGTACATTAGTTATCAGAACATATCACCCCCAACATAATCTTGGGGTGAAGAGACTTGGGGGATGGGGGGATCATAGATGGGAAAAGAAGTTGCCTTTGAGGAGGGGGTTGAAAACCCCTGAAAGAGGACCACAAGTCCCAAGCAGCAGGAGCAGCAGAGTCCTGTGCAGGGAAGATCTCGCTGGGCAGGTGCGCACCAGGCACCTACGTAAATGGAAAAGCCTGGAAACACGGGCTGGGCCTACATGGTAGTGGGTCATGGATGGCTCAATGAAGAGACGGGGCCACAGGGAGCTATGAAAGATTGTTGAGTAAGAGAAACACAAAATGGATACTAGAATGGGCCACTTAATTAGAAAGCTCTTATGGGAGTTTAGACAAAGGGTTATGAGGCCGGAACTAGGGGGAGAGAGCAAAAATGAAAACTACAGGAGACTAGATGCAGTGATGGTCTAGGAAGCTGCCACCCACCTACACAGGTCACTGAGAGAGCTGGCCTCCGTGACCTGCCTGAGCTGGGCGTTTCACCATCCTGCACCACATGAAGCACTCTTCGTCACTGCCCTCACCACTTTCCCTGTCATGCCCAAGGGCCCTCCGCAACTGTGCTGTCAATGAAGGCAGGGGCCCATCTATACTTGTAGCCAGGAGATCATGAAAATATTTAGCAACTGGGCGACACAGGCATTAACCATCCAAACAGAGTCCTGGGCACTTAGAGTGCCAGGGATTATGGGGAGCTCCTGAAGGAGGCACTCAAGGGGCCTTGGGTAGAGGTTCTGCCAACGGGTGTGGAAGCATTTCAGTGCTCTAACAACTGGGGTGGCCAAACGAGTGCATACTGAGTGATTCATTATGCACTTGGATTAATGAACCCCTAATAATGACACTGTCTGCCCTGCACTGTGCTAGCCACTTTGCAGGGATTATGATTATGATTATTTTAATCCTCACCTGAGGACTTATTTTTTATTGCTTGTAGAGAGAGAGGAAAGGAGAGAGGAAGGGAGAGAGAGAAACATTGGTGCAAGAGAGAAGCATTGATTGGTCACCTCCCATACGCATCTGGACCAGAGACCCAATCCACTCCCTAGGAATGTGCCCTGACTGGGAATGTAACCTGCAACCCTTCAGTTACTGGATGATGCTCCAACCAGCTGAGCTACACTGGTCAGGGCTGCAGGCATGATCTATCATCCTTATAAAGTTCTGAAAGTACATGTCATTTTCTCCTTTTACAGATGAGGAAACTAGGACTCTGAAAGGTTAATCTTCTGCAAAGTCGTGCAGCTATAGGTGGAGAGGTAGGATTCAAAGCTGAATCTATTTAACTCTAAAGATTGAGGGTTTAGAGTTACACTCAGCTTGAGGGGGCTCTGAGGCTTGATTACCTTGTTCTACCTCTTATTTGCCATGTGACTTCTGGAAAGTTATTTTACATCCAGTTGAAATGAGAAAACCACATCTTAGTTCTGTGACATGGCAAGTTACTTAACCTTTCTGTGCCCCAGTTGCCTCCTGTGTAGAATGGGAATAAAAATACCTGCAGTGCTTAACAGAGTCTCTAGCAGCATACAAGCACTTCTTAAGTCTAGCTGTTGTTATGTTATACCAGTGCCTCTCTCAGTACTGAGCACATAGTAGGTACACTGTTAGTACTCGTTGAATTTTTAGTGCTTTTTCTGTTGCCTCGAGATTGAGCATGATCACAATTATTATCAGGATACCCTCTAATCCTCAGACAACAAAATGGAAACATGAGAACTTGTCTCTGGAGGGCCCAGGCTCTTAAGATCAGTGAGCTTCACCGTCATCTACCAAAAGAGTGGAAAGATGTACAACATATTCTTCGAAGCTTTAAGAAGCAAGTAATTGAGTTAGAATTTGCTGTCATCAAGCTTTGAGATTTTCTCAGTTCAAAAAAAAAAAAAAAATCGGCAGCACTCTGAGAGGCACTAGGGGTAGGAAAGACAGGAGAAGCAACTGCTCTGGAAGACACAGCCAAGCACATCCACCAGGTCTATTCTGTCCATCCACCCCCGGCTTCTCAGCTTTGCACGAGCAGATTAGCACGCGGAGTGTTGGCCACAGCTGTTCCCACTCAGGCAGTCTCTGGGCTTTGGCTTGGGGATTCCTCTCGGTACAGGGCCTCTGTGCTCACTGCTGTGGACTTTATTTCTTGTTTGCATGACTAGTTGAAGGCTCGGTATTATCATCAGATGATTACAAAGCTGTTGTTGCCTTAAATTGAGCCTAGTCAGAACAAGAACAATGCAGACTCACCATGGATTGTGCACACAATAGCCCTGTGAGAAGGAATAATGTGTGAGAAGTGGGTGGGTGAAACAATAGAAATAAATTCTCTACGCTGTGCCTACCTTTCAATGTTAGAACATTTAGAATATTTTTGGTCAAAGTTGCTTATGTGAATGAATAATTATTTGCATGACATCCTGAATTCTTTAGGGGAAAAACTCTATAAAAATACGTTATTAGCTCTTCATGTTAGCAAGACTCCTCTTGTTCTTCTAAGAACAGACAAATCCACTTTTTAATTCAACTTTTTCTGTCTCTCACAATTCTGGCATACTTTACATCCTTTTTTTTTTTTTTTCCTTTTTTTAATCTTGGCTGCTTGACTACTATAGAATTTCTTTATCTCCAAATAGCATTTGACTAGGGGTGGGCACCAAAACCTGTTTTCTTCCCTCCTCCCCATTTCCTTTTCTAAACTATTACAGCCCCACCCTCCTTCTTGACCTGAATTCCATAGGTTCAGAGAACCTTTGGCTGTTTTTATGATCATCTTCCCATTACCTTGCCTTCTATCATACTCCTGAGGAAAGCAAATTCCTGAATAAGCAGAGCACTCAAACTCACTAGAATGAAACCTGGACCCTCACAAGCTGCAGAATGAGGAGACACCACCACAAAAAATCCGCACTGTTCAATACAGTAGCCACTTGGCCGATGTGACCCATGCAACTGAGGAGCTGAATTTTATATTTCATTTAATTCAAACCTAAAAAACTGAAACATGATAAATAAAATCCTTTTTCTGAAACCCAGCTTTCTTGCATCATTTTTGAAGTTTGAAAATTTAGCTTCGGAATTGATGCTATAATTGTAAAACACATAGCAGATTCAAACTTAGTACCAAAAGAGATCGTAAAATATTTCATTAATATTTTTAGAATGGTTACATGTTGAAATGATAAAATTTGGATATACTGAGTTAATTAAAAGAAATTATTAAAATTAATTTAACCTTTTTCTTTTTACATACGTGGATCAAATTATATTTCTATTGGACAACCTTGCCCTAGGGATAATAAAGAAATAGGAGGTGTGGACATGTAAATATGCATGAGCATATTCTGAGCAATTAACAGATGGCCTTTACTGGATAAGAGGGAAAGGAGAAGAAAGATAAAGTAAAAAGGAAATGAAACATAAAACAATTGTGGAATTGAGGCAAAAGTCAAAGAAGCATGTAGAAGAACACAGAGCTAGCTGGCTGGCAGAGAGTTCTTTCTAGAACTGAAGAGTTGCCACAAAAGTAGAAAAACACAATTTTACTTATCTGAATATGATGACACAGAGATTATCAAGATATGATTTTTAAATTCTAAACAACATATATGAACTTCAGTTTCAGACAGTACTCACTTGGACAGCGTCATTCTCATGCATGGTTAGGGTGCATTCATTCATTTCAATTCAGATGTCCATCTGGAAGTTACAGGACCATTTGATTTCAATGGCCATTTTCCTGCACAAAAGCCTTCAGTGGTGCTCCACGACCTTTATGGCAAAAAAATCCAACCCTCCAGTCTGGTCTCCAGGGTAGTACGCAGTACACCGTCAGAGACAAACAGCCTGAAATGGTGCGCAGAGCCGGGGTCTCACCAGCTGCGCGTGGGCAGATTTGCAGGTGGCTCTCAACTTGTACACTTGGGGAGTAGGACTAAATTATTGGTCCTCACACTGCTGCACATTAGAATCACCTGGGGAGCTTTAAATATGGAGATACTCAGGTCTGACCCCAGACGTCTTAAATCAGAATCTCCGGGGTGAGGTCCAGGCACTGGAAGTTTTTAAAGTTCCGTAGGTGATTACAATGCGCAGCCACATTTGAAACCCCGGGGACTAGCTGAAGACTAGCTGATTGTTTTAGAATCATTTCAGGGCTAGAAGTCTATGATACTATGAATCTAGGCAAACCTTCCCAACTTTTCTACCTTCCTGAGCAACATAAATGCCCTACCTCTTCCCCAGCTAGACAGGAAATTCTGCACCACCACTTCCTCTAGGAAGCCTGTGCTCACTAGTGTTTATCCACTAGTGTGTATATTGCTCACTTGGACACACACACACACACACACTCTGATAACCTAACAGTTATTTGTTACTTAAATGGTTATATCTTGTTGCATTTTATTTAATCACATGTTATACATTTTTTAAAGATTTTATTTCTTTTCAGAGAGCAAGGAGGGGAGAGAAAGAAACATCCAAGTGTGAGAGAAATATCCATCGGTTGCCTGTTGCACACCCCAAACTGGGGACCTGGCCTGCAACCCAGGCATGTACCCTGAGCAGGAATCGAGCCGGAGATCTTTCGGTTTTCAGGCCGGCGCTCAATCCACTGAGCCACACCAGCCAGGGCAACTCACATGTTATTTATTTAACTTGTACGCAGATATACTTCTCATTTCCCAGGAACGTTATAAAGTTCTAGGAGACACTGCATTGTACTTTTTTTGTATCCTGCCTCGTGTACACTCAGAACCATTAATGTTGTTATGTACATATCAAGGGATCAAAAACTAGTTGATAAATTAATTAATGAGTTACCAAATTTGAGGCTAAAATATTCAAACACAGCCGACTCGAGGGTAAAGAAGGAATATTCCACATAAATTATTCTAGTGGTATATTAACCAAACTATCACTGCAAAAACATTTCATCTTATCCTAGCTCATAATTATTCATGACCCTAAGCTCAACCATTTCCCTATAAAACCTATTTTTTTCACATAAAACAAGTTGATTTTTGATAGTTTGCTTTTTCTGCCATGCTATTTACAAATGCGTGATTCTATCATTGAGAAAGTAATTGCTTGCCTACTCTGTTCTGATTAAACATTTATTATGAGTTAGTGAAGTACTGAATACCCCACTGGCTATCAGCACCTCACTTAGGGGCAAGTTATATACCTTTCAGCCAATAAGAAAGCCTTGCCTCTTCTCCCCACTCCCATTCTAATAGAACAAATTCTCATCCATCAGTCAGCTCTGTTTTAGATCAATACAACGAATCTAATTTTAACATAAAGGCTCACTCAGTTTGAGAACGAAAAACCATTACCCCTTTTCACGCGCATTTTGACTAAGTAAATTCTGAGTATAGACGCACCGGCCAGTGGAAAAGGAAGTTTAAGACCTGCTGTCTAACCAGAAGCGAGGGTGTGGATGAGCAGATTTATGTTTATCAGGCAGTCTGAGCTCTTTTGAGGAAAATGCTATAAACACAGGCAGCGTTCTCATAGCTTCCCTGCATCATCATTTATAAAGTTCTCTGAGTCCAACTCCACTCCTAATAAATGACAATTCCTTTTGGCATTCCCTGAAAATACCAAGAGATTGTTTTCGGGGGAAAACAGGTCCTTTAAAAGTCACTGTGGACTAGACATCCTTCCATATGAGAATTAGTCAAGGAAGAAAAAACCACAGACAGTTATAAAATGTTCTATTAAGAAGAGTAAGATTTTAGTTCCCAGTCTTTCCTCCTTGTTCTTTCCTCCACAAGGCTGAGTAACGCTTGGGAAGTTTCAGAGTCACATGCGGGCCGAGGTCAGAATCCCAAGGAGGCTTTTTTTTCAGTCTGGCTCATTTTCTGCTTGCTTTTGAGTTTGTCTACGCCATGAGGGAGTGAGTGCATGTCACCATGGATGCTCTGATCAGTGTGTCCTGGCAGAATTGTTTTCTAGTGTGTCAGTGGGTGTTGTCCAGGAGGGGATCTGCTTAGTCAGTTCTGCCTCAAGGGGTTAGATAAATGTGATTATCTGAATGAAGGGCTGGGCCCCTGACGTCTCTTTTCTGTTATGACAGGGGTTTTTCTGGTTTGTTTTGAGGCTTATAGATGATTTTTAAATTATTGTACTTTGCTTGGTTTTGAGGACAATATTATTTTTTACGTGTTTCCAATTGGTTAGAAAAATTGGATTTGGATTTTTATTATTATTATTATTTTTAAAGCATTAGTTTGGTGCCTGTGCCTGAGGAGGAAAAGGAGCCCTTTATCCCCTGCCGCCTCTCATGGATTGGGGAGTAAAATAGAATAAAGGAAAGGGTATGACTTTGCTCTCTTTTTTCTGCCGTGAGATCTAACTAGACTGGAAGGGTTTGACAAACAATTAACAATCCTTCTCACTCAGCTGCCATTTCCCGAAATAGCATCTCCTTGGCTGCCAGGGTAGATGGGGGCCTTCAGGGGAGGCAGACACAAAGGTGCCCTCTTTCTGAAGCCTGCATCGCTGCGAGAGCTTGAAGGCCGTGGGGGAACCCAGGGGATTAAATTAGCAGGCAGCCCAGGCTCCACCTGGAAGGGAAATAGATAATAGGTTTTAAAGACAGGAAACCACTTCGTGCTCCAAAATAATAATTTTCAAGAGCAACACATGATGGATGCTGGGAAGGTTTTCTTTCCCCTCCGTTCATCCTTCGGAAGCGGAGTCCTTTGAGATGCAGCTCAGTGAATGAGTCAGGCCCTCTGGTATCCCTGCAATTCTGCTCACCGCGCCCAGGTTTGGAAGGCCGCAGCCAGCCCTTTCTTAAACCTGACTCCCTGTTACAGAAATTGCTCAACACCAGGTCTAGAGAGATCTGATGAGGGCTGGGGTTGCCTTTCCTTCTTCTTCCTTTCTTCCTTCTTTTTGTCCTCTTCCTTGCTTCTGTTTTTCCTGCTCTGCTCTTGAGCCTGCCATTTTTACCTCTTCCTCTTCCTTTTCTCTCCAAACCGCCTCTCACACTCCCACATGTCAATTTGCTCTGCCAGCCCAGGCTCTCTGGGGTCCTGAAATGTCACCTGTCATGAGTGGGCGTGTGGATGGAAAGGAAAAGCACACCGCGCACTAAACAAAGGGGACAGACAGCAGCACGCCTTCCAGAAGGTGGGAGCCTGAAGAGAGAGGAGCAAAGCTGGAAGGACCGAACGTGTCCCCAGAGGGGGACCACATATCAAATCGGAGTCTAGATCTTGCAGTTTTTAAATTTCCCTGAAAATACACCCAGCTTGCATTAAGGCAGCTACCAAAACAGAAATCTGCTTCACGAATTAATTCACAATCAACCTCAGCTGCTGGAAACTGTGGGCTTTGTTGCCTTCGCACTGTGTGCATGCTTCCGCTCACAGTGAGGTCCTGGTTCACGGTCTGATCAGACAGCCACATCCCTCCGGACCGGGACTTCCTGAGGGCGGCACCAGGTCGCCTGCGTGTGTATCCTCAGTGCCTAACACAGCACTTGGTCCAAAAAACACACTTAAATGTTGAAAGGACTCAAAGTGTTGAGGTGGGCAGATGGATGGATGGACAGATGGGAGAATAAATAGTAGAGGAAGGCACTCGGAATGCTCATACACCATCTCTATTTTTCCTGATACTCTAGAAAAGGAAATACATACTTGGCAAACTTTCTTCTGCCAGGTAGGCAAAATAGAGAGGTGATATTATTAACTCTGATGTTCCCACAAGACTTGCTCTGCCTGTGCTGTCTTCAGGACCCCGAGCTGTGCACAGCACGCGCAGAGTTTCGCTCAGCACACGGTCGCTGGATTCATGACTTACAGAGGAGGAAAACAGCTATTTTCCCTTGAGGAAAAGGTTTCCAAGAAAGATGATAGAGGAGTGATACTATAGTGACACATTATCCTTCCCAACTTTGACTCTGTGAAACATTTAAAAAAAAAAAAGCAAATGCCTCTTCATGAAAAGGGATATCTTTGAGACCATGGATGGGCTTCCAAAGTAAAGTGAGGGGAATGGGAATAAACATATGGTGTGATCATTCCAAGGACCCTGCTTCAAAGATGTCTGCAGCTGATACAAATGATACTTTCAGGTTCAGAGATGCTTACATTCTTTTTACGTTTGCAAGGACTCCTCTTGATCGAGGGACACTAGTTGGGGACCAAGGTTAGTGCCAGAGCAGTAGGTAAAACGGAATAGTTGCAGTTCTGAGAGCACGCTTCCGCTCTGCCCTAGAATGGAATGTGTGAATCCACGAAGGGCTGGAAGAATGCAAAGCAAATACATGATTATGCTGGTATGTAACCAAAACTGAGTAGAAGGTCAAGGTAGTTCAATCTGGGATTTGTCACTCAGCTAGCTTTAAGGCCATTCATTTATTCAACTCCTCCCCCACTGCTTGAGTCCCACAAACATAGGCCAGGAGCTTTACCAAGTTCTGAACACAGAATATGCCTGGGAGGTATTAGAAAGGGCAGTTAATTGGTTGGCTCCTGAATGTGTTAATCCTCAGCAAAGCTGTGTTACTGCCTCATTAGCACATTAATTCTACAGACTATTCTCTGCAGTCCTGTATCACTTAATATCCTGGGCATTTCTGGAGGTTGTTTTACAAAATCAAGTTGCATTGACTAGAATTGCAAACTAAGACTCCTGGCTCTAAAGCCCTTGTTCAGGAACATTTTAGATCAAGAAAAGATAAGGTAGTAAATACGTGCCCGAAATACTGAGCCTGGTGCTTCCTTCTGTGCACAGAAATCTGGTGCATGCTCTGGGCACGGGCACGGTCCCTTGCCTCTACTGTGAGTGCACAGGGAGAGGTGAGCAGTGTTCCAACCCTACCAGCTGTGCTGGAAACGGGCTCTGGGACCAGTGAGGACTCAGTGCTGCCCCCCATCCCTGCACACCCATACCCACCCTCCCAAATGAGACGAGGAGCTCAGCTTTGATGCCACCTTTACTCCAAAGCCAGTCTTTCAAGTTGGAATTCATCGCCACATTAATTTTTCATGCATCTTATTTTTGCATACATTTTCTACAGTTTTCTTCGTGCATGTCTTTCTTCCTGCTGGATCATTATAAAATGATCCCAGGTAGGGACCTTTGTTCAACCTCTGATTCTCCAGTAGAGTCTAGCCTACTGTCTTATATCTAACCCCATAAATATCAGAGGCTTTGAATGTTCAAGAGATAGCAGGAGATAGTGGAAAGAACACTGGATAAGGAATCAGCTCCTCCCTCGGGGTTTCGCCCCTAGCCAGTCAGGTGACCCTGTGTAGGTCAAGGCATTTCACAGTCCTCAGGGTCCTAAACCATGACATGATGAGGTTTATCTAAGGTCCCTTCCAGCTTCAACATATTAGAAAAAGAGGAACGAGGAAGACGGAGCAGTCTAGATTTGCCAAGTCAGTGGCAGGGGAGGAATACTTAAAGGAAAAAGGAGATGAGATGCTTCCTAAATGTTTCTGGGGTTTATTAAAATCCCTGCCATTCAGGTTCTAAACTGACAAAATGTAAGAGAACAGAAAGAGCCATTATAATATTTTAGCTAATTAACTTTAAAAAATAAATTCTTCCACTTCATTCATCCAAAGAAGATTCACTGATTGTCTGCTATGGACCTGGCACTGTGTGGCCCCCTCCAGTGGTGCCTGCATGCAGCTCCCCTCCTGGTAGAGGGGACAGGCAGGTGGAACTAAAGAGATTCATTGTTATCAGTCCTACAGTAGGTCTACGAGCAAGAACAAAGGTGAGATCAGAGGGCAAAGGTAATTCCTCTGTGATGCCAGGCAGGGGGCAAGGGGAGAGCTTGGGGCCAAGGCTTGCAGTGTCAGAGAAAGAGGTTTGAGCTGTTTATTCTTCTAGTTGCAGAAGAGGATAATGAACAGAAACGTGGGAGTGGGAAGGGGAGCTCCAGCCACCATCCAACCATCAATGAAGTAGCATCTTCCCTCAAAGCATCTAGGGCACCTCATTCTCCTGTGCTGTTCACTGAAGTATGCCTAACACCTAGGCAGTAGCTGGCACAGAGTGTGCCCAAACAATAGCTGTTGAATGAGTGAACAGAAGGAATACAAACACATCCTGTGTTCCCCTTATCTCCTAACTACCTTTCAACCAATTCAAAATGGTACACGGTGGCATCACAGCAGCCAAAGAAAAGTTCAACAAAGGAAGTCTACTCCGTGATGTTAATTCACGTCATACATTGCAGAAAGGACAAGTGAAATTGCACTGAGGAGTAGACAGGACCGCTGGGAGTGTCCCGGCAACCTCCCCAGCGATGGGATAAGTGGGCTGGTGGTGACCTACAGAAATCCTCCTGCAGAGTGTTGGGGTGGAAGTGAGGAGTAGAGGCAGCCAGCGGACAGCTTGTTCTTAACTCTGACTGTGCAGTAAGGAAAGTAGAGAGAGAAATCCAGGAACTTCGGAGGGTTTCTGGAAGTTGAGACAGATTTGTTGAAAGGCAAGGAACCTTCACCCAGGAGAGGGCTACAGGCAGTGAGAGGAAAGGAAACCAACCCATACTGAGTTCCCATCTTAACCCTCTCAACAGTTCTTGGGGAGGTGTGGGGCTGATAGGTGAGGAAACAGGTTTGGAGATGGTTTTTAAAACTTGCTCAAGACATGCTACAACATGGACAAATCTCAAGGGCATTATGCTAAGTGAAATAAGCCCGTCACAAAGACTCACATGGTATGATTGTGCTTACACAAGGTACCTAAAATAGTCACACTCATAGAAACAGAAAACAGAGCGGTGGTTGCCAGCAGCTGGGAGAGGGGAAATAGGGTGGTGTTTAAAGAGTTAGAGTTTCAGTTGTAGAAGATGAAAAGCATTCTGGGGGTGGGTTGCACACCAGTGTGCATATACTTAACACTACTGAACTGTATACTTACAAATGGTTAAGATGGTGAATTTATGTTGTGTGTATTTTACCACAATTGAAAATAAAATTCTTAAGACCACACAGCTAGTAAATGGAGGAGGTGGGATTCAAACCCAGGTCTGGCTGGCTGTGAAATCTCTGCCCTTCTCTACACACACCTACATGAGTCTATGAAGTTGAAACTACAGCAGCCAGAGGGGTAATTGGTGGGGAAAAGTCTTAGGGGAGTCAGCAAAGGGTGGGATCCAGAGCCTAAGATGAGGGCCAGCCCAGAGCAAAAGGACACTGCCCCCAATGAGACTGAAGCAAAGGAGGTAACAGGGAGATGGGCTGCGGGTCCCTTCGTGACTAGGGAGCTAAGGACCTTCTGAGAACCTCCACTTCCTTTGTGAAGTTAGAGGCATATGAGGTGGGACCAAGCAGGGAGTTTGAAGAAATGAGGGACTTTCGGAATCACTGTTATGGAGAAAACCGACCAGGGTTATATTTATAAATAAATGCCAAGCAGAGTTGAGATTGTGGCCATCACGACTAACTATATATGTGAGTAAATTCCATGAGGAACTACCCCTGAGGAAACACACAGTGAATGGAAGTTCATTCATTAGGATGACAAGTACAGACACAACGGGAAGCATTAGTCACACTCCTAGGTCACTAGGAGCCCCAGAAAATGGGTGACTTGCCTATAGACTCAAGGTGCAGCTGTGAACAGCTAGAAAACAGCTGCTCCAAAGGAACCAGCTCAAGAATCAACAATGGGAATAGTTCGAGTGTAATCAGTTCCCAAGTGGTAGTTCCCCTCCTGTGTAAAAAGAGGCTTAAAGTTCAAATCACCTTGAGCGCCACCAACAAATGATGAGAATTTTCAGGCAAATTATGAAAGATGGCAGCAAGACCCAGGCACCAAATACCTTTTCTTCAATGGGGTTTTAAACCAGTGGAAATGCCTCCAATACTTCCCAAAGAAATTACTGTTAATATTACAATATGAGATGACCAATTCTAATAATACAGCCTTTCCCAATCATTCTACTGTTAATGGGTCCCCTTAAGTGTTTTAATGCACAACCTACTGACTGCAAACTGAATGGGACTTTTCTGAAAACAAGTTTCGGGGTAGCTGTAATAGCAGGCACAGATTACTTTAACAAGCTCAGCTGCCAGTCACTTTTACTATTTGGCCAATTTCCATATGAAACTAGTTTCATATAAGCCAGATAATTACAAGTTACTATAACAGAAATGAGTTGCTGCATTGTCCTTCAATTTTAAAAAAATGTATTTTGAAATCATTATAGTCACGGGAAAGCATAAAGATGGCACAGAGAGGTGCCATATAGCCTTTGCCAAGTCTCTTCCATGGTTACATCTTATAATTACGGAATAATATCGAAATCAGGAATCTGATACTGATACAATGTGTGTGCACAGTTCTGTGCCATGTTATCACACGTGTAGATCTGTGGGGCCGAGCTGCTGTCATCACAGCACAGACGTAGGACTGACGTCACAAAAAGCTCTCTCTCACGCTGCCCTTGAGAGCCACACCCACCCCTTCCCCTCCACCAGCCCTCGCCCTGGCAACCGCTCATCTAATCTTGTCACCTGATTTTGCCATTTTGAAAATGTTATAAAAATGAAATCATATAGTACATGACCTTTTGAGATCAGCTTTTTGCACTCAGCATAATTCCCTTGAGATTCACTCCAATTGTTGCACATATAAAAGCTATTCCTTTTTTATTGCCGAGTAGTGTTCCATAGCAGGGATGGAGCATTGTTGAACCACTCATCTATGAAGGTACGTTTCGGTTGTTGCCAGTCATGGGCTGTTACAAATAAAGCTGCTATGAACGTTCATGTACAGATTTTAACGTGAACATAACTTTTCGTTTCCCTGAGGTAAATTGCCGGAAGTGTAACTGCTGGGTGAGTATATACTTAGTTTTTTAAAGAAATAGCCAGACTATTTTCCAGACTGCCTGTGCCATTCTCTGTTCCCACCCACAATGAATGGGCAAGTGATCTGGCTTCTCCACGTCCTCCTCTGAGTTCAGTGCCGTCACTACTTTCTGTTTGAGCTGTTCTCATAGGTGTGTAGCGATATCTCACTGTGGTCTTAACTGGCATTTCCCTAATGGCTAGTGATGTCAAACATATTTTTGTAAAGACATGAATGAAGTTTATAATTGCTTTCATGGTTTCTTTTGGCAAATCCCTTCACCCTCTCCAAGCCTCAATTTTACTCATGAGAGAATTTAACCATGTGACCCCCAAAACAACCCTTCAGCTCCACAATTCTATGTGCCACTGGATGTCCCCTGGGTGAGTTTGTTTGCAAGGTGAGGCATTTTTAATTTTCCCTTGGACCACCAGCTACTCCCATCTGCCAAAAATTGACAAGTAATGCATCTTATCCATGGCCGTCATTGACATTTCCATAAAACGTGGGACAACTTCCAATGTGCTTCCTTCAGCCCTTCAGGACTTATTCAGCATTTAAGTCACATCATCAAAGGCTGAGCAAAAAGACTCATACTTTCACAAATTTATAAGGGACTTTATTGATTTCCTGACTCATTAAGTTTTTATTACTTTGTTCCCAAGTTTCACTAGAGAGAATAGTTTTGAGTAGGTGAAACAATTTTCATCAAGCCTCAAGTGAGTGCCTACTGTGTGCAGATAGGGTGGTGTACTGGAAAGAGCATGAGCTGTATACGGAGAAGGACTTGGGTTCGACTCATGCATCCACCATTTATTAACTGTGACCTCATCAAGAAACATAACTTACCTGGACTTCAGCAAAATGAAGACAATAATACCTGCTGACAAAGTGTTATGAGGAATACAGATAACATATGTGAAGTGCCCAGTTCATAGTAAGCACTCAATTAATAGTAGCTATGACCATAGGGAGTAAGTCCCTGGAGAGAACCTGGAGAACAAGAGACACGGCATGTGCCACACCCTGTGGAATTTGTTTTCACACACATGCACACACCTCATTTAATTTCTACATTAACTAATGCTGGGAGATCGGTAGTTACAAATCTGTTTTTATAAAACTGAGGCTGAGAAGTTAAATAACTTAAGATCCCCTGCTACTAAGTGAAGGAATTCAAACCACGTCCTTTAAGGGTTTACGAGTATAGTCTAACCAGAGAGATAAGCTGGGCAGAAACAGGTAAACAGCAACAGAGAGTGGCCCAGCGACAGTTGAACAGCAGACCCAAAAAGCATTTAGAAGTTTACGGAGAGAGTTAATTCTGAGGATGGGCCAGTAGGGGAAGGCAAAAGGGAATAGAGGATTAGGACTTAACTCTGTCTCGCTGAAGATCCTGGAGTTCCTATGTCGCCTTCACAACTGCCTGTTGGTCCTGGAAGCCCAGCCGGACTACTGCAGGGATGGAGGCCGCGCTCAGTTCTCTCAGGCCTCCCCTCCCTCCCCCCTTTCATTAACAGAACATTTATATGTAGGACCTCCCGCTTCACGCTATAGTTCTGTCCAACCTGGGTTTCTCAGCATTACCACCAAAGGTCACTCTCAGACTTGTAATTCTTCTATTAACACAAAACCCAGGGTCTATTTTATGGAAATACAGTCTAGATTATGTTTCTTAAAATCATTTTCTGTGATGGGAGCTTGATTTGCTTATAAGCTTACATCTGTCTGGGCCATTTCTGCTCTTGGTAATTTTCAAAACATCTTTACTGGGCTCTGTTGCCGACATAGACTGGCTCATAGGAGGTACCAACTGAAATTCATTCTGCCAATAAGCAAACATATTGATTGAGTGGCTCCTATGCACCAGGCACTGGAGTCTTGGGCCTTATGAAACGTGCATTCTATGAATTGTTGACAAACTGATGAAGACTGTATGAATCTAATATAAATATCAATATCCATGGCAGATTATTAGTAGATTTATTTATTTATTAACATAAAATCCGTGGCATTAATGAAAATATAGTGTATACAGTGACAAACAGAGAAACTAACTCCTTGCGGCAGGGGACAATCCTTAAAAATTTCATCACTGGGCCTATAAATACATCGTCATTTAGGCTGATTTCAAGTGAACTGTAGCTGGGCAAATTTACAAATCTTTGAAATCTGACCTTCCTTTCCATTGCAAAGGCCTAAATTGGGTTAGAGCAGCTTGCCTTTGTGTCTTCAACCCTCCTTGATCCTCAGGGATCAATGACTAATTCCGTCTTTTCAAAGTAAGGTAGAGGGCAGCCCAAACACTCAGCCTCAGGGGTTACATCTGGTTTGCAACTTCCTGCTGCGTGAAATGCACAGACCTCGTATTTGTCACCGTTTTGTGAGTAAGAGAGTACAGGCTTTAGTGATCTTTAAAGCATGTCAAGGGGTTGTGTTCAGCAGCTGATGAGACTCCACATATTTTACTTTTTATTGTTCCCAGCCCTCCAAATTTCCCCAGAATTATGTGCGTCTTCTTGAAGTGTTCCCAGAATTCTCAATTTATGCTATTGTCACGTTACTCAGAAAAACACAAAGCTTTTATTCAGTCCAGGTAACAGATGCCCTTAGATCCACACTGATATACCTTGAAGAGGGGGAAAAAGGAAGCAAGGAGTGCTTTCGCTTGAGGTCGACTGTCGCATTTCTGTCTTGGTTTCGCTTCCTTTTCCATTCTGGTGGTTTCCCATTTTGGTCTATAGCCTCCTGTTCCCTGAATTTATTTTCCATTTGAGAAGCTGTTTCCTTAGAAGCTGTTTTTCCTCTTGATCGTTCCCACTTTCTGGCCCCGGTTTGCTTCTTGAGAGGTCTGGCTGCTGCCACAGCACTTGCCTCAGACCCAGCCTCCGCCTGCCAGGGCCCCAGGCCAGCCCGGCCTTCCACCCAGTCCCTCTGCTCCAGCCGGCTCAGCTCAGAACCTTCTGGTCCCAAACACTCTCTCACACCAAACCTCCGCCAAGGGACAAACGCAGAAGGTCCTGCCTGGTGGGCTCAGCTAACGCGGAATGCAGGGAAGAAGGGGGAGAGAAGACGCATACATCCTTGGCAAGAGCAGTTTCTCAAACTCCCTAGGTCGTTGATAAGAATGGATGAAATTTGTATTTCAAGAACTTCCATGAAAGAGAAAAAGGAAGATTTAGATTATATAACAGCCCTACAGGCTTTAAGAATAAAAAGATATCTAATTAGGTATCAGCTATTTGGGGCCCCAGGATGACTAAGAACTCACTTCTTAGCACCTCCTCTCACAGACCCTTTAAGAAAAATGGCGCCTTGTGTAAGAACCTCTCCATTCCATCTTCATTCCTCATATCTGTGGGGAGGAGGAGTGTGCTTAGAATGTTTGGTGCTCCTAATTTTACAGATAAGGCAACTGACAAGATAAAGTGTTAAGCAATGTTAACACTGTAGAAACCTTTGAAGAATTCAGACTAGCCCTTGGGGCTTTCATCCCAGGTCTCTGGAATGTCCTGTGATCCTGAGTGAGATATTTCCCATCTATGATTTCAGTTGTAAGATGACACTGTTCTTTTGCACCAGTGCATGAGGACTAGCTAATTAAAATACTGTAGTGGTTCATTCAAGAAGTATTTACTGGATTCCTACTACATACAAGGCATGGTGCAAAGAGACTGAGTAATATGACAAAAAATTAAAAATAGATTGCCATAAATAAACTCCATGATAGGATTATGTAAAACCTTTCAGATAATTTTAGCTGTGTGGATATACAAACACGGCTTCTAGTTCTACTGTTTTAAATAAACTGACCTGTTTTTTTCCACTGACACCCGTCCGTTCCAAATCAATTCATTCATCTTAGTCTACGGCCAATCCCCATCTATTTTCTAACGGTACTACCAGAGCTGCCATGTAATGTTGTGCCCTTCACACCACAGGGGCAAACAGGGTAGAAATCCATTCTATGTTTTGCTGACTAGGCCATGTCACCCAGCCTGGGTCAGTGTCCACCCAAAGGAAGGGAGCAATTCTCTAATTTGGAACAAGTGTCCCATATGGCTTAGCTGTGGCCCTGCTCATACCTGCAGTTGGCTCACAAGCTTGAAATAGAATAAAGGGGTAGAGTCGTGTGTTGTAGTCAAAGAAGATGCACAATAAAGACACACGTGATGGCATGTCCAGTGCTTGTCTCCACTGACTCCTGTAAGTGGCTGTATCTGGTGCTCTGTTTACTCAGCTAGGCCAACATTGGGGCGGGGGGGAAGCAAGAAGAAAACTTGCTGGGGAAGAGGCCACGGTGAAAGCCTTGGTGAGTTCCGGGGAGCACACTACGGGCTCCCCGTGGTCTGAGTATTTCCAGGGATCTCATGTTCGGGAGAGTCCAGGGCCCTGGGGTGCAGGCTCATGTTTAACTAACCGAAGAACAATCACCATCTCCCCTCTCGTAGAATGGGACCTTCTCACTGAGCATCGAAGATGACAGGCAAACAGAGGTGAGTGACAGTGAAGATTTTAGGGCTACAGAAGGTGAATCAAGGGGGTGTTCATTCTTACAGTGGAGCTTGTGTTTACTCTCAGTGGGTGGGGAACAAGCATGGAGAATGAGCACTGTAAAGTGAGTCAGACCCATCTACAATAAACCAGTAGAGGAAGGAGAGGATTAGAACAAACCCTATTCTGATGAACATACTATCATTTTTATATTAAAAGATTGCACTTGGGTATAGGTCTTTGTAATTTCACTGAAGGTGATAATATGTCTGAAAATTATTGTTCTTTTTTAAAAGATTGTATTTGTGTATTTCTAGACAGAGGTGAAGGGAGGGAGAAAGAGAGGGAGAGAAACACCAATGTGCAAGAGAAACATCAATTGGTTGCCTCTTGCACACCCCAACCAGGGACCTAGCCCACAGCCCAGCATGTGCCCTGACCGGGAATCAAACTGGCAACCTTTTGGTTTGTGGGATGATGATCAACCCATTGAGTCACACCAGTCAGGGCTGATGATTATTGTTCTTACTCTCCCACAAAAGACAGAAAGGATGAGATCACTTCCATAGATCTGACCAGGCACATTTCCAAGACCCCAGGCTACCATGCAGAGACGCCATAAGAACAGGACCCTTAGGCTTTCTCTCAGGCCGGAAGACATGAAAAATAATGTGGCCTCACAGGCCATTGTAGAAACTCGCTGGCTGCTCTCATAGGTTGGTGCAACACTGCCTGTAAGGCCACAGCTGTGGCACCCACAATTCACAGCTCTCGCATAATACGTTCTCATGAAGGAAGAAAAAGGCCACTTCATAACGCAGTGAGGCACCCTTCATTGGTGGTACAAGGGGAGGCTGGATGCTTAAGCCAAAGGTACTGGAGAAGACATTTGCGGCCCTCAAATGGAAGGTTCCTTCCAGCTCTGGGATTCTCTGATTTCTTTGTAAATCACCGCTGACAGATGGGATGTAGGGTGGTGTTGTGTCATGAGACAAGCTATATTTAGAGTCAAACGTGATCAAGGAGTCCATCAGAAGAGCCTGAAAGCTGACAGTCTTTTGGGAGTCAAAGAACAAAGAACACTTTGGGACTCCTATCCTTCTGCATGAATGCTCAGCCCCGTAATACCCAGGTCTGTTGGGGGTGTGGTCAAGAGCTCTGGGCAGTGGACTTGAGTCCATAGGGGACAGAGGAGAGACCATGGTTCCCAGGGGAAAGACACCTGGACAAGAGCTATCCCCAGTCATTGACCTGGTGCAGGAAGGTAGATGACTCTACTTTTGTCTGAAAGAAAGACTTTCCAGACAGATAACATGCATTTTTTCTTATAGCCCACAAAATTATGCAATGTTCAGCAAAATCTGAGATGCTGGCATGGACATTTTTAGCTTACTTTGTCAAGATTCTTTTAGTACTTGACAAATTTTAATTCAAATTCACAAACTCCACAAGATAAAAAGCAGAAACTCAGAGTGTGCATCATTCTTGAGACAGGTATGTCATTGTAAAACAAATTTTTTTTGTTTTGTTTTGTTGCTTCAGTAGCTCTCATTTGTTGGATTGGGATTAGTGCTATGCTTCATACAGAAAATATTAGAATGATCCACTAACTCTGAGTTGATTTCTAGTAAAGGGGTTGTTTTTCTTTTGCTCTAATAGCGAACTTGATTCCCTATCACTTGAATTGGGGTTGAAGTCTGTGGTTATGAAGCAATGCTGAACTCCTGGCCCACACTGGGTTCAAGCCCATAATCCAGGTCTCACCAGTATCATGCAGTGATCAACCTGAGCATCCATTGAGACCAGGGGCGGGGGAAATGACCTTACAAGACAGCAGGGATCATGTCCGTCTTTTGCATTGCTATGTCCCAGCTTCCACTACACTGCCTGGAACATAGGAGGTATTTAATACATATACATGTGGAATGAGTGAATTGTTTCTCCAAGGTATCAAGAGCCTATATCCCTCCCATTTCTCTTTCTCCCTTTCCTGACCCTGAGTCCCATTTCCAAAGGTATCTACTGTCCAACATTTCATGTGTTGAGAGATGAATTTAAAAGAAAAGAACTTTCATATGATTGGGTCAGAAAATGTTTGTCAAATGGGAAAGCTTACTGATGTCTGGAAACAAAGGACAAATATGTTAATAGTAATGAATAATACAGATAGAGTTTAGAAAAAGACAAATCGAGATCACACTATCTTCTCTCGCCCATTCCTAGGAGGACAGCTCGCCTAGACAGAAGTCATACTGCTCTGCTGATGTCAGTGTCACCTGTGAAGCAGACCATGCCCTTTGCAAACACTACCCATGGCGTGGTTCCCTACATGGTCAGAGAGGTGTCCCGGGTCCTGCTGCGATCGCAGTGTGAGGCCCAACTCACTTATAAGTGGAGAGCAGAGCAGCAGGTGCAGAATCCCTGCCATAGGCCTTTCACCTTCTCCTTCTTACCTTCTCAGGGCCTTCTCCTCCAGGCCAGGAGGCCAACTCCAGCCAGGGCAATGGTGAGGACGAGGGACCCAGAGACAGCTTTTATCACCAGAGGCTTAGTTTCCAACTCTGAAAACAAGCATATGAGGAAAAATCCACATGCCTTCTTCCTCCCCTTCTATATTAACTTTCAGGGAAGCCCACTACCATTGTTCTTGCTCTCACTTCTCATTTCACAGCTCCATGCAGGGCAAAAATCTTTAGGTTACACAGGGGAACAGTAGTTCCCAGAGTAGGATCCGAATGTCCCAGGGGTCTTCAAGACCCTTACAGAGAGTCTATGGTCTAAGTCATGACTGTCCTTTTTTTGTCACTCACATGTGCAGCGGGGTTTTCTAGAAGCTACGTCACAGGTGATGACACCATTCTCTGATAGATAATGAAATGTGTGCCATGTTTTCTTGAGTTTAAATTTAAAAACCATTTATTTTTAATACAGTGAGTAACCATAGAGATAACCCACATAAATAAAAGCTCTTTGGGACCCTCAGTAATTTTTAAGAACGTAAAGAAGCTCTGAGGCCCAGAACAGAGAGAACCTCTGATTTAAAAGACCCGTTCTAAAGCAAGCCGTGATCCATGCTTGCTGCTCACCCCGCCCCCTTCTTGGTCTCCCTTCCCAGGCAGCCACACCCTGTCCTTACCCTGAGGGACCTGCAGGACCGTTCGGACGTCACAGTGCTCCGCGTGACAGGAGGAAAGGTCGCTGCTCTGAGGATCCGGCTCCACAGATACCCATGTCTGATAGGTCCCATCCCCACTGGGCAGAATATCTCCATAATCCATTTCTTGGATCATTTCTTCCCCATTTTTCATCCAGATCATGGAAATTTCTGGGGGGCTAAAAGCCATGAGCTGTGCAGAAAAGAGTTGTAATCCCTGGAAAAGTTTCTTTGCGATTCACTCTGACCAGTGGGGGCTCTAGGAAGAAAAAGGTAAAGTTAAACAGAAATAGCTTATGTACTGAACATACAACATTAGAAATTGGCATCTGGGTTTCCTAATTAGTTTTCTTCACTGCAGGAAACATCTAAAACCAAGGATGACCCGGAATCCAGGTTCATCGACAGCAAACTGACTTATTGTGTACTTTCTGCTAGGGCAGTGTGTCCAGAACAATGAACGTGCAGTTGAGCCATGTAATGGAGCTACAGAATCTGTATGTGACTGCTTGTGATGAGTGACTCAGCACAGCTTTGGAGGTTAGAACTCAGCACTCCTTTTTCTCAATTCTGTGCTAATGCAGAGGTCACAGCCATCCCAGCTCAGCTTTGGCTCTGAACTGCCCTGTGTGCTGCTCAAGCAGGTGCTCCGGTGACAGCTGTAGTCTGAATGTTTGTGAAAAACTCCCCACCCCCTCCAACTTCATATGTTGAAATCCCCACCCCCAAAGATGATGGTAGTAGGAGGTAGGGCTTTTGAGAGGTTCTTAAGTCCTGAGGGTAGAACCCTCAAAACTGGGATCAGTGCCCTTATAAGAGAGACTCCAGGGAAGTCCCCGGACCCCTTCCACCATGTGGGGACACAGCAAGCAGTCAGCAGACCGCTACTGGGAGCAGAGTCCTCCCCTGAGTGTGCTGGCACCCCGACCTGGACTTCCAGCCTCCAGAACCGTGGGAAATGCATTTCTGTTGTTTGTAAGTTAACCAGCCTGAGGGCATTTGGTTACAGCAGCCCAAACAGACTAAGGCAGTGATCGTCATCAGACACACACAGATGGAACAGATTGCATCACGGCTACTCCTCAAAGGGGCTGCAGAAATTCGTATCATGGAGGGACTCCAGCAGTGATGACACAGAATTACACATTTTGATCTTGTTTCTCCTTGACCACCCTGCTCATTCACGGTAAGGTGTTCCCTGCTGACACTGGGTCACATCCACACAGGAGCCCAACCCCACCCATCCTGGGAGGGGCTGACTCCTGCTCCTCTCAGACTCACTTCCCCACCCCGTGCTACCTGCCACCAGGACACAGGAAGGAGCGTTCACCTCGACAACACCTTCCTTTTCTGTTTCCTGTGGCATGTAGTTTAGCAGGAGAAAAAGGCTTTCCAATATTAAAAAGGAAATAAGACGCCACCAAGAGAGATTCTGCTTTGTGACTGTGTATAAGAAATGATCACAGATCCTTGTCTAGGGGGTCAGTTTTGACCAAAGGGTTGAAACCCCATTAGGATACCCCATTAGAGAGAGAGGAGGCTTGAAGAGGGGGAGCAGTTATACTGAAGTTAGACTTCCGCAGTCTTCACACACACCCCAGGTGCGCAGGCTTCCTCCCTATTTGTCCAAAGAGTATGAGCCCTCAAATCTAGTTGCAAAATGCATCTAGAGCTGGGAGAGAGAAGCCATTCTTCTAGGATGGTGAAGCTACGCAGACATGAGCTGTGTTGGCTGCCACGTCCTCCCCTTGGAGAAAACCATTTAAATCTGTTTCAATTCCTCGGTCCCCACACCACCCTGATTTCTGCCTGTCAAATAGCTCCTCCGATGCACTTGGGCCAGTTCGAGTGGGTTTCTGTTCACGGCAACCATTAAAGCTGAGATGCTTTTTCAGCTAGTGAGTGGGAGGGTGGAAGCTCAAACTCTCGTTCCCTGCCTCCACAGCCAAGGCTCTTGGAAAGAGAGTCCATGTTCATAATGGGGCCCAGATGTCCCCCGATGGCCCACCCCTGAAGACCGCTGCCTTAGGAAAAGGCACATGGTGTCCAGGAGTTTCCTCTAGGGCGATACAGGTGTAATTCACTTTGACTAAGATTGTAAGCCAAAAGTTCTGTATTAACTAAAAGCTGGCCAATTAAATCCTACCACTAATGTGTAAGAGAAGCCTTTCGCTGAAAGAAATCTTATCAGAAATTCTTTAGTGAGGCAAGACCTTCCGTTTAGCTTGTCAGTCCAGATTTTCACTCATATTGGTATTATGGGAGCCCTGTCACTAAAAAACTCGTGAGAATCGCTCCACTGCCCCAAGCATTTCCCAGCTTTCGCTGACAGGAGATGGAAGAATCCGTCTCACTGGATGCCCCCAAAAGGAGGTGTCCCTGGAGATACTTCACTCTCTCAAGTGGAATTACTGAGTCTTGTCAAAATGCCGATAAGAAGTAATGGGGGAAAGTTTTCACAGGGAGTTATAGATCACGACAATCCACCTAACAAGATGGACTTCAGAACAGGGGGCATAGAGCCTAGATTAGAGGAAGTTACATATAAAACCAAGGGTTCTGGGGGTGTGGGAACAAGGTGTTCTCGCTCCTTTTTACCTGTCCTTTGTAGGGTGTCTTTCCCATACTCCAGGAATCTCTTTAACCAGGCAATACGTTCTTCTTCTAGCCAATTCTTCTGATATTGCAACTCATGCTGATTGGCCTCCCACACTCTCTTGGAGATGTCGGCCACCTCATCTATAGCTGTCCAGGAGAATATGTCTTTGCTGAAGATAATGAAATCCTGCCCATCTTTCGCATACCGCAGAAATCCTGTGGTACTCCCAGCAACTCACAGCCAATCATCCTCTGGTAAGTGTGAAACCCTGGAACACACACATAGGCCAGAAAGGAGTTTACGCAGGGGTGCGGAGGAGGCCACCCCGGTGATGTGACTGGGTGCGTGGCTGGCAGTATCCTCCACCCCAGGACATAGCACCCTACAGGCCTACCATGCATCACTGTCTCCAGGAGGCTCCTGTGACAAAATCCCATCTATAGACAGATATTTGCTGGGTACCTATTGTGTGCCAAAGGAACGTGATAACTCCTGCCTGGAGGGGTTATCCTGTAATGGGAATGGTTAATTGATTAACTTTATAGTGCAGGGGAGGAGGGAGAGAGATGAAGGAGCCAGAAATGTCCCCTGGAGAAGTTGATGTCGTAAGTCATGATGCTAAGTGAGCAACTCACTAAGCCTAGCCACCAGGAAATGAGACACAGAATGGCCACATTTATGGGGGAAAAGAGAAGATACATGTCGCAAGCCTCAATGATACTGGGATAGGGACACGGGGAGCAAAGAACAAAGGGCTCCTGGGGATGACAGACAATTTGGAAGATGCATAGGACATATGGCAGGCACTGAATCCCATCAACCAAATTGTCCAGGCCTTGCCAAAAGCCACAGAGAGGGCAACTCGGCAAAAGCTCACAGGCGCTGTCAGCCCAGGGACCTCCAGGCCAGCTGGGGTGGGGACCAGGGAGGGAAGCAATCTGCTGCATTCACCACCTGAGTGATTGTAGTGACTCTGCAGTCGCTTCAGTTCCACCTTGAACTTCTGCTGCCAACCCCGCAGCAGCTGAGCGTATCTCTCCCAGTGACCGGGTGTGGGGAGCTCCGCCATACATGGTGCCCGAGGCTCCTTCACCAGAGAGACACTGTCGTATGTGGTGATGGGATAAGAGTTCACTTACCCCACTGAAATAAATTCAGGGATCCCACGACCAGGGTCTGAGACACCCAGGCATTAATATCTCAGAGAGTGAGTACCTGGGAGGGAGGCGAAGAAGGAAGATACTTAGAGTCACATACCATCCAGGTCCCTAAGCCTCAGTCCACTTAATCCCCCATCAGTGCTCTGTGTTCTGCCATGCCTGTTCCTCCCGAGACCTGGCTGCTGCCTGCTCTAACAGAACCAGAACCCCAGCAATTGGGACTGGAAAGGTCTTGAATGCTCTAGCCCAAGACTTGGAGCCTTTTTTGTTCAGGTTTGGAAGCCTTAGGATGAAATTTTACAGGTAATTTCCATTTTTACATGAAGGAGGGAGTGCTCTTCAGGTTTGCAGGGAGAGGGCCCAGGCTCACTTACTGGGTCCTCAGGTTTGAAAATACTGATAACCCAGCCTTCTGTTTTTCCAAAGAGGGCAGTGAGTGGATAAATGAGGGCCCTTGTACACCTGTGGGTGTACACACACACACACACACACACACACACACACACACCAGGGCAGTGAGATCAAGAACCCACATAAATTTTTTTAAACACTTTATTTATTTATCTTTAGAGGGGAAGGGAAGGAGAGAGGGAGAGAAATATCAATGTATGGCTGCCTCTACTGCGTCCCCTGCCGGGAACTGGCCTGCAATCTAGGCATGTGCCCTGACTAGGAATCGAACAGCGATCCTTTGATTCACAGGCCCGAGCTCAATCCATTGAGCTACACCAGCCAGGGCCCACATAAATTTTTTAAAAGCACAATTCTTTTCCTATTACACCAAACCACCTCTGTTGACCATTTTATTATGTTTTCTCTACTTTTTCTTCTGGCCAAATATCACTATAAGAATTGTGATCATCACAACGGATCAAGATAGATTAAGCTAGAATGAAACAAAACTGGCCCTCTCTGCCACTTCCGCTCTGACCTTCTCTCAGCTCAGGCAAGAACCTCACAGTCGGGTGGAGACAGATGAGGCAGTTTCAAAGTATGTGATGGGCCTCATGATGGGGTGAGTGCGGGGCGTGGGCCCTCAGGAAGACTTTCCAGAGAAGACATGTCTTAGGGGGGATGTCAGGGACAAGTAGGAGGTGAGCTGGCAAAGGGGTTGTGTGGGGTCCCAGGAGGGAGGGTGGCAGAAGCAGAGCAGAAACCACGTGTGCCAGCAGGAGGCAGGAGCGAGTGCGGCTTGCTGGGAAGCAACCGCCCAGGGAGGAGACGATGAGAACAGCATGTGAGAGGTGAGTGAGCAGAGCCAAGGCTGAGGGCCAAGCCCCTCTGTGCCATCCAAAGAGCAGGATCTGGGCTCTCTTCCCCTACTCTTCTCACCACGTTCTGGAAATGCCAATCTCGAGTCTTTAGTCTTGCTATGCCCAGACATCTGGTTCATCTAAAATCCCTCCCAACCATCAAAGCCCATCTCCAAAGACATTCCCAGGACCAGCCTTGACCTTTGCATGGCCAAGTCAAGAGGACAAAGGAGGCCCATTACTGCTCAACGGGAAAAATTTTCCTACGTGAGTATCAGCGGCATCGTCGCCACACACAACATTTATGATTCTGGTAATGTCGCTTTCTTATAAAAAAAAATCACTTCATAACAATCTACACTATCTAGAATTTATAGGAGGTAAGTGGAGAGAAATATGGTCTGTTGACAGTACCCTCCAAGTCCAGTGTAGTGCCCTTTTCTTCAACCTCGACCCCAACCCAGTTCCTGCTTTTGGAGTACTCTCCCCGCCAGCCCTGACTTCAAAGGCTGCTGTGCCTCTGAGGGCCGGCCTCCATCTGTCAGTCATCTGCCTGCCCACCCCTCCTGCAGCTGCAGCCTGGCTCCGCTCCAGGATGTCACAGCCCTCTCCCCTTCCCTTGCCATGGGCCCAGTTACCCATCTGGTGTGTCCACAGGTATGGGTCATGTTTGCTCCTTAGCTGGGCTTCCAAAATGAGACCTCAGCTGTGATGGGAGGTGGGTGGACAGATGTTAAATCAGTAACTCAGAACAGAAAAGAAAGAGGAAAGTCTATGGTTCCTTCCTCTCATGGTACGTTACACTGTGTGATAGTTTGTATGACCAGATTTCTAGTATACTATGAGGGTTGGATCATTTGAAAAGGCCTATTTTTGATCATTTTTGATTGACTAACATGACCATTTCATATGATTCAATCTTAGAATCTTCTGATTCTTTCTTCTTGCTCCGATAATTATGAAATTAGGTTTCTTTCTTCCTTTCTATGAACAGACTATTAGCATCAACTCACTTATTGGACTGAAATCTACAATTTAGAATTTGGTCTTCTGTTCAGGCTAGTCGAGCTGCCTCCCAAAGGGCATTTGCTGCCTGTCCCAGTTGCCCCTGATGGACATCACAGGAGAACCGGAGCAACACAACCTCACAGTGTAGACCAGAGATGGTTACTTAGTGTTCTGAATTACATTCCCTTCACCCTGTGGATGAACTAGTTAGGCCATTTTTACAAAATGCTGTGAAAATCACTGTTACAAAACAATTGATAAAGTGTTTTCAGGCATTTGGCCCATGGGGCAATTTTCATTTACTGGGCATCTACCATGTACAAGGAATTGTGAGGCCATGGCAGGAAGGCAAAGACACATCAGACGCCAGTTCTTCCCTCCAGGAGCGTGCAGTGCTGCAGGAGGACTAAAGCACGGAATCTGATCAACGCAGGGCAATGGCTCCTGGCAGCGAGCAGTGTGTGCTCTGTACCAGGCACCGGCGGGGTGCCCAAGGGAGAGAGAGCCCGCCACCGAAAATGCTCTAAGGAAGTGACGCTCCTCCCACGAAGCTGGGCCCTGCTGAACTGCGGAGGGCAGCAGCATCTGAATCGTGAGAACTACACTTATTTACTGGGCACGTACCCTGGGTTAGGTACACTGCTAAGCCTTCAATGAACATGAGTTCCATTTACTCCTCACAGCAACAACTCCTTTGAAGCAGGTTTTAAAATTCCCATTTTAATAAGTGCAGAGAGATGAAGAAAACTGCCCAAGGTCATCCTTAGAATCCACACGTGGAGGAGCCAGGAATCACTCTCCGATCTCTGCTGTAGACACCCAGCTATGTCCTAAGGCAGGGCACTTCCCCAGCCCAGACTGTTTCAGGCTCCCCATTCCGTCACCATTGCGCTCTCCCGCCCCCTTGTGTCAAGGGTGACTCACTGTCACTAATTCCCCCAGTCCCTGGAGGCTCAGGCTCTAGACCTTCCTCCAAGTGCCTGTGGGCCCTGATTGGATAACCACGTCAACAAAGTCCCAATTATTCATTGGCCCTCCCAAGTAGTCTGATGCCTTAATCCAGTCGGAGTGATTATGATTTCTGGGAACTACTCCGTGGAATGTCAAGCATCGCGGGAATGAGGGGGAGAGGTGGGCGGCAGTATTTTTAGTCAAGAGGGCCCTTGGACACTTCTCAAACCACGCGGTGATGTGGATGGTTCTACCGGCAGCAAGAACTCTTCTAACTACAGGAACTCACTGAGGGCCTGAAAAGCTGACGTGACGGTTTGACTTTTTAGCTACTCTTTTGAGGCCACTCTTTGGGAGGTTGCCAATGTCTCCTTTTGTATAAGTTTTATTCTTTTCTGAATTTTCAGTAGGCACAGTCCTAGCACTAGGGGTGCAGCAACGAACACATCAAAGTCCCAGCCCTCTGGGCCGATTTCTAGAAGGTATCGACAAAAATTGTGAAGAAAAATAAAGCAGAAAAAGAGACAGAGTGTGAAGATGGCTAATCTTTTAGATAGAAGGACCAGGAAAGTCCTCTCTGAACAGGTGGCAATTGAGTAGAGATGTGAATGAAGTGTGGGAGTGAGCCAAGAGGGAAGAGCCAGACAGAGCAGCAAGCCCGAGTCCTCCGGGAGGCTGTGCTGGAGGGTAGCAAGGGCATCACTGTAGGACCTCACTGTAGAGCATTAGAGAAGAAATGAATGAATGAGCTGTGATGGGGGTTTTTTCCCCTTGGTATTCTCTGTATACAATGATGATCATATGCCTCATATTTCCCAGAAGAATTCCAATTTTGTGAATTTTATTCTTTTTAAATGATTCATTGCAGTTGTAACAAAATGTGATTTGATACATATATTCTTGAAAGGTTTTCCATAATAAATACAAATGTGGACATCAGAAAGAATGTCCTTTGTCATTTGTCTCAATTTGGGTTTCATAAGCAAGTGATCTTTAACCTAGTCTCCCTCCCTCCAGTTAGTTCTTGGCAATCCTCTGGGGGTAAGGGGATGGTTGAGGTCAGAGGATTTTAGTAAAGATAGATATTCCAGCTAGTCAGAAAAAAACCTACAAATTACTTGAATTTCTCGGATTTAGATACATTCCATGTCAACCAAGAAGAAGAGGGCCTTTGGGGAGTAAAACGTTGTCTTGGAGAAATTTCTCCTGCATGTACCTTGGCAACAGCTCCATGGAAACAGACTAAAGTCTAATAAAGTCTATAGCAAATGCCCATATTTTCTCATGTTAACTCTTCGAACTCAAGGTCATTTCTAAACAGATAATCTGTAAGTATGTTTTTACACTGGCTCTGTTGTCAATTTAGGGGCCTCACCCATCATCATGTCTTTACTTATAAAGGACTCTGTCATTCACAAAGCAAATTGATATAGCAGATTGATGTTGTACATCCATAGAATCATGAATATTATCAAGAGACTGACCTTGGCTATTTCAAGATTAAACACACAGGCCTCATGTGGTCATGCAGGAGAGATCCTATGCATGCCCCAGCTAACTGCACCACCCACACCACCAGGCCAGTTTCACACAGGCTGAAATGCAGAACAGGATGAATTCTAAAGCGTGAGACATCGTTTTTTGTTTTTTCTTTTTTTTTTTTTCAGACAAATTCTGCAACTACAGTACACCACAGTCGCTAATTTGCAGTCATTATTGCTGCCCAAGTTCTTGGCGGCTCACAGTCAGAAAACTTCAATCTCTTAGGGACATTACCTCTGAACATAAATTCCCTCAGGAAGCATTTATTAAGTGCCTGCTGGTCACAAGGTAGTACCAGGGCAATAAAGAAGAGAAAAACGAAGAGCTCTCTCCCTGGCTTTAAGGAGGGCCTTCAAGGGAAGACTTTTCTAAATGGGAAATTAAAAAGCTGGGAACAAGAGCTAGGGGAGAACTCAGGAAGGAGCGGTCCACGCAGGCTACGGAGTCCATGAGAGCAAAATGCTGGGGGTGACACTGGCATCATCTTGGCATTTCCTGGAGTTGTGCCCCGAAACACTCCCTGCATCTCCACATCCAGAAGCTCCTACTCAGGGCCAGCATTAGACACATGTATCAAGCAGCCCAGATCTTTGTTAATGACCCCGGCTCCCTTGCCTGTAGCATCCCTTGGTACTCAACAATTCTCGGCCAGGGTCCTGGCAGGAAACAGCCTTCCCTTCGGATGAGTCACATGAAGAGACCTTAAGAAGGGATGTTTGCAGAGGTATGGGCAAGGGCAAGGAAAAAAGGGATAATGAGGCCCAGAAGCTGGCAACCATGGGAAGCTGTTACCACCTCTAGGGCTGCAGAGATAAGAGCAGCAAATTGTGTTTCCGAAGCCTAGTGGGAGGTGGAACCATATGAAGAAGGGGCTATTCTGGGGAAACTATTTTGCAGAGGGGCACGGCTACCACCAGAGGCATTGCAGAAACAGGGAAAGGAGAAGATGAAACGCCCCAACCTCTTTCCTCCTCGTGCTCTGATTGCTCCTTTCAGCATCTCCCATTGGGTGGAAATCAGCCTGCAAGAGAGACTGACTGGTGCAGCCTGTAGAAGTCACCACCCAGGGCACAAATGGGGCAGAGATGGAGTACATCTGGGGATCGGAAGGAGAAGAGCCAGTGCAGAGTGACCTTCCCCCACTTTACAGATAACTGGTTTTGTTTCACACTCCACCCATTATCAAAGTGCCAAGTGACCACAGCCAGAGGCACTGTGACATTGTCAAGAAGCCCCAACTGGGCCAGCAGACCTGTGCTGGCTTCAGACTTTTATTATTATGTTTATTATGGGAGCTGAGTCAGCGGCTCCGTGCTGGGTTTTCTCTGCCTGCCACAGGGTGAGGGAGACCATCGCAGGAAGGACTGTGTTTAGAGATATCGTGGTCGTATTATTGGAGAGCTCTTTACGAATGAAATGCAGGTGATATATAAGCTTTTGACCTCCTGTAAACACCACCTTCTCTCCCTTCCTCTTTCCATCGTCTGTCTCTGACCCTCACCCCCCCATCTTTCCCATTTCTGACTTAAATGGTGGGATCTTTCTGGATTAAATTTCTGCAGAAACAGGACCTATTTCTGTCTGGTGCACGGTTGTATCCCCCAAAGTTCCTGGCACGTGGTAGGCCGTCAACCAGCATTTGTGCAATCAGTACCCAGGTGACGTGAGAGCTCCTTCCTGTCATCCCGCGCTGGTGGCTGCTACAGTGTCCGGACAGTGTCCTGACAGTGCCCGTCCCGACTGCCCGGGAACGTCAGCCCCCAGCTGGAGGTCCAGCTGCTCCGGGCAGCGGAACCCCGCGCCTCCAGCCCGCGGACCCTCTCGAGTGTCGGGGGCACCTGCAGGCACCTGCGTCCCCAGAGACACTGGCCCCGGGCCAAGGAAAACTCCTTCTGCTCGGCTGACGGCTCCAACACCCAAGAACCAAGTCCGGCGCCCTGGCTTTATCCTCCTGGGACCTTCTCCTACTGAGAGGCAGAAACGCACAGGAACCTGAGCAGCGAACCGCTCCCCTGGGACTCGGGCCACGCCCCCACGGCGCCCAGTGCGCCCGCGAGGAGGGGGCGGGGGCAGAAGCAGAAAGGGTCTGAGCGGGAGCAGGGCGCGGAGGTTGAGGAGGCCGCGGGGCGGGGCTTTGCACGGGGGAGGGCTTCCACCCCGCCGTGGGGGCTAGCCACAATCCCGCACTAACCGTGCGGCGAGTGCGCGGCTGCTGCAGGTCAGGGCTTTAACAAATACGCTTCTCCGCCGGCTCCTTCGACTTTTCGCCCCAAGTTTGAGGAAGACGAGCCGTTCCACGTAAGCTGCCTCGGCTCCGGGGATCGGGGCTGAGACAGCGTGGGATACTCGCGGGCAGCGCTGTGCTTCACCGTACAAACAACCAGGAGGGCTAACAGGAGCACCACCAGCCCGCCTCAAGTCCTTTCTTTCGGGTTCTTTTAAAGAAAACACCGACAGGTCCCCGCGGATCTTTCAAAAACCTAAATTCCGTCGGCTCTTCAGGGATTTAGCAACTGCGAGCCGCTCAAGGCCCTCTTCCAATAAAAACAGGGGAAGCACTTAGTGTCACCAGTTGCTAGGTGGAATATAGAGCGCTCTAGGCAGCGCCTTCCGGGGTCATTCTTAACCTTGTGCTGGTTTCATACACTGCTTGGCCCTTTTGGTGTGCCTGTCTCTACCCTGTTCCCAAACTTTTAAAATAAATAAAATCTTTTAAAATAATAATAATAATAATAATAATAATATTTTTCAATTACAGTTGACATACAATATTATATTCGTTTCAGGTGGCCCTGTTTCCAATTTTTAAATATTCACGTGCAAGTCACAGGGAACACAAACATTAATCACTCCATGTCTCTCAGGGAACACACCGAAAAAGAAGCCTTTGCTTCTTCCCTGGCATAGATTTCGCCCCCGGTGGATAAGGAAGATTCGCACAAGGTTCCCAGAACTTGGATCCGCCTGCTCTGGCTTCCTGCAATGCTGTAGAGTTCGTATGGCTGACACAGCACATATCAGACTGTCTTATTATTTTAGCAGGTCTATCTTCCCTGCTGCTCTAGCACCCAGCACGATAGACAACAACAACAACAACAACAACAACAACAACATTTGCTTGTTGCATGAAGGAGAGCAAGAAAAATGCCTAAAAAAAGAAAAGATTCTGAGGGGCAGCCACTTGCCTTGCTTGATTAGCAGTTCCCAGGATTAAGCTGTGACTGTGTTGGCATCGGGAGAGCATGGCAAGCTGAGAAACAGCAGTTTAAGCTTATCCAGGGAGCTGAGAGACAGGCCCAGACAGGAAGGAGGAAGTAGAGGTGACTGGGAGAAATAAGTGGAGGCAAGGCAGGAGGCAGGTTGGCTTGAGTTCTGGTTCAAGAACAAGGATTTGCATCCCAGCCTCTTGACCTTGTGCAGACTCTCAAATTGAGCTGAGGCTCAGCTTCAACTTTAAAAGCAAACCCTGGCATATATTTCATAAAGTTATCAAAATGTTAGAAGAGGTTCTGTTTTTGATGCACCTCGTAGGTAGTAGACCTATACAAATTGAGTTCCTTCTGTGGTAGGTGAATAATGCCCCCTACAGACACACACCTCAAAGATACCCACATCCTAATCTCCAGAACCTGTGACTGTTAGCTTGGTGGCAAAAGGGATTTATCCTGCATGATTAAATTAAGAATCTTGAGATAGGCAGATTATCCTGGATTGTCTAGTAGGTCCCGTGTAATCACTAGGGTCTTGATAAGAGGGAGGCAAAAGGGTCAGAGAAGATGTGGCAGTCGAAGCAAGGTTGAAGTCAGGCCATGGCTGGAAGGGAGCCATGAACCAAGGAATGCAGACAACCTCCAGAACTGGTGGGAGAGGGAACAGATTCTCTCCTAGAGCCTCCAGAGAGAATGGAACCCTACCAACACTTTGATTTGAGCCTGTGAGACCCACTTTCAGACCTCTGTAAGAGAATAAATTTATTCTGTAAGAGAACACATTTGTGTTGTTTACACAACTAAATTTGTGGTCACTTGTTATAGCATCAAGAGGAGGCTTATTGGGACTTCAAAGTTACACACACACAATCACCATCAGCCCTCTTGAGCCGTTCCAAATAAACTTCTAATTTAACAAAAGACAGTGGGTTTGCCATGTAACCTCCGTTGAAGCCTCCCAGCCCTGCCATCCAAACTTTTAAGTTACTTTCTAAAACCCACCCTATGTAGAAATTTTGAAGCTACTTCTGGAAATTATGCACATATATTACTTAGCACAATGTCTGTTACATAGTAAGTAAATGCTAGCAATCATTATTGCTATATTATTAGTCACTAGTTTAACAAGAGAGATTGTGGCTTTTCCTTTTCCCTGCGCCAACAAATTCATACAGATGGTAAAGGTCATACCTGCCCTCCTACAATGGTTCAAGTTCACTACTTTGTCAGAAGTTCACTGAATTCTAATAACATATTTTAACTTTTAATACTCAGCAAAAGCCATTCATTCATCCATTCCTACCTCACCTTACATTAAAAAAGACTCAAAACTGCTAAATTTTGATGTACATTTGCATATGTGGTTACTTGGCTCTCTCACTTCTCTTTAAATTTTTTTTGTATTTCTAATTGTCCAAGTAAATATTTCACAGTGCCAAACTCTAAAACATTTTCTTTTTACTATGTATACAATTTTTCTATTTATAAAAATGTTTTTATACATAAAAATGAACAAAGTTGAAATAATATATATACGATTTTTTGTCTTGCTACTTTCCATATATGTCATTACACACTTTTAAACAACATTCCAATGACCATCAAATGGGTATTCCACAAATTCTTGATCACCTTCTAGTGCTGGATACGTAGGTTGACTAGAATTTCCCCTTGTTTATTTTAAACCAATGTGTACAGAGTAAGGGTGAAGGTGTCGGTAACAACCAAGGAGCAGGAAGGAAGCGTAACCAGTGTGTGGTGTGTGTGTGGATATTTCTGTGGTTAGGGCTGGGAAATGCAGACAGCTATGGCTGGGCCAGTGAAAGCCAACTGGAGTAACTACTTCTTGGAGTGTTCCAGAACCTGCATATACATACCAGGGTTTTTTGAAGATTGGGATAATGATGAAGAGTATAATATCTAACATTTATGTAACACTTTTCTCCCTAACTCAGTGTTGTTTCAAAGAGGATTCAGGATGAATTCAACAACAAACAACCAACCCAATTAAAAAATGAGCAAAAAACTTGAAGAGGCATTTCTCCACAGAAGATATACAAATGGTTAACAAGCACATGAAAAGATGCTTGCATTTGAATCATACCTTCCCTTTCTCCAGGGCAGCGGAGGCCAAGGTTGCCTGGTTTGAGAGGCAGTGAAGGAGGGTGATGATATATTAAAGAAAGGAACGCTCCGTACCTCCCACACATACATCTCATATCTCAACCCTCCACTATCTCCATTGTTGGTGCTTTTTCCAAACCCCTAATTATGGGAATTTTCCAAGCCTCTGTCCCCTATCTTCTATATTTCTGCCCCTTCATTTATAGTTCAATTAATAAATTCATGGAATAGGTAATAAGAGGCTATGCTAGGCTTTGAGGTGACAATAACATGAGCACAGTCCCCCCTCCCTCCGGGAGTTCACAGTTTAGTGGGGAAAACCAACATGCTACATCTAATCCTCCTCCTGTGTTGTCTTTGCAGGTGATTGAAACTAACAAGTACCCAGTTCCAACTCCATAATGCTGCAAGCCTTCCCCCTTCTGCTCCCACCGACACTCTGAACCAATCAATCGCCAAGTCCACTGATGCTGCCTCTAAAGCGTTTCTCAAATGCGTCCCTACTCTCCAACCTATTTGCCATGAGCTTATCTCAGGACATCCTCATCCCTCCTCTCGACTGAGCTACCAACTGACCTCCCAGCCACCACAGTATCTGTCTCAAATGCCAGTCTGACCCTGTCAATTTTGTCAACTTCCATGACCTACAGGAGAGTGCCCATAGTTCTTAACCTCAATTTCCAGCCCTAGCTCCTCCTGCCACCATCGGCCTTCCACCCTGGAGACACCCTCTGCAGAGGCTCCCCCTAGGCTGCCATGCTGTCTCCTGGCTGCCTCTAGTCACTGCTTAGAAACAATCCCCTCCATACACACACAAATCAACTGGTATCTTGTCTCCATGTTTCTATGGTAACTTGTGCCCTTCCATCACTGTGTGTAACTACCTGTCTCTCTCACTGGTCTGAGAGTTCCTTGAATGCAAGGACCAGGCCTGTTCTTGCCTGTGTCCTCAGTGCCTAGCACACAGTAAGAGCACAACAAATGCCAGCACTGTTCTAAGAACTTCTCACATATCAATTCATTTAATCCTCATGGCACTCTCTGAGGAGGTTGTTCTTATGGTGTCCATTTCACAGCTGAGGACAACGAGAAATTAATCAGTTGGTCCAATACGCAACAGGAAGTAGCAGGATTTGGATTTGAACTCAGGCAATCTGTTTCCAAGTATGGCTCATAATCACTGTTTTCATCTGCCCCTCAACTTACATGTGTTTGTTGAATGAATAAAAGATAATCCCTTTCTACCTCCCCATCTCCATATGTCCATAAATAAATAGTTCCCTCCCAACAGCTGCTTTTCTGCCTATCTGGCCTCTGCTGCTCCTCCCAGTCTCAGGGAAGCCTTTACTCTGTGACTCCCAGTTCTCTCCTCCCTAAGCCCATTCAATCAATATGTCACCCTGTCCAGGAGTTTAGTTTTTTCTCTGAAACATATATCAGATTCATCTCGGTTTCCTCCTCATCTCTTCAGGCCAGATGACCACAGCAGCTTCCTGGATGGTTCCCTGACTTCACCACCTCACTCCTTTGGGACCTTGGGTTTCACACGCATTTTTATTTAACACTTTGCAACAAACCATGAGCCCATCTTTTATAGATGAGAGGCTAGATAACAGAACCTGGGTTCAAACAGGATTTGTCTGGTTCTGGGGACTCTTTCATTTCCAAAAAGACTGGTGACTTTGGGCAAGTCACTTAACCTCCAAGAGTCTTAGATTTCTCTTTCATAAAATGGGGGTAGTAACAGTAACTTCATTGTAGAGCAACTGAGATAATAGCACAGCGCCTGACACAGAGCAGTTGCTCAGTGATTACCAGCGACTAAAGCTCACAACCCCCAAAGCCTATCTACCATGTGAGCTGGCTAACTGTTCTGAGCAGAACGCTCTCTGGAAGAACTCTTGAACCATAGCTGAGAGGAAGTTGCCACACCAGGCCCCTTCTTTGTCCTTCAAAGTAGCTCTCTCGGGACACACCATACCATTGTATGAAAAAATTTATGTTACTGGTTCCTTGCAGAATGCTCAGCAAAAGAAAATACAGCCCAGTGTGGTGGAAAGTGCACAGAATCTGTGACTCTGCCCTGTCCCAGCTGTGTGACCACAGGAAATCTTGAAAGCACTCTGACTTTTGTCGTGTACAAAATGGGAATAATACCCCCCACACACACACACAATATCGAGATAATGCATACTTTTTAGTGTGAGTCCGGATACAGAGTAAGACTTAAAGGAGTTGTGCGACATTGTACAGTCAGATCCTGTGTATGATGAGCATGCTTTACTATAAGTCGAGGACGAGATTTATAAATCACGTTATCAAAATCAAGTAAAAGTACATAGAGGAAAGGTAACAAGACTGTGCACATGAGGTACCATCGTGAATCCTAAGCGCCTACCTGTCTTCTTAAGAACAAGCAGCTCCTCCCCCTGAATCCTGAGAGGTGGGTCAAGACTCTCCCAGAGCCCCGCCTCCAGGGACCACTGACGTACGCCAAGGCCCCGCCCACGAGGGGGCGGATCAGGCTCTGGTCACGTGAGCGCCGGTGCGGAAGTGGTGCAGCGGGCAACGCTGGTGGTTGGCCCAGGCCTTGGGTCCCGGGGGCGGGGTCAGGCCTGTGGACCCGCCTGCTGGAGCCGGGGGAGGAGGCACCGGCGGGGGCCGGCACCAGACTCAGGGGTTCGGTCTGCAGTACCCTAGAGTGCTGAACCAGCGGCGGTTCCGAGCCCCACCCCCGCCCCCCCCGGCCTGCGCCCGCGCCTATTGCACTAGGTCTCCCGGGGCCGAAGCTCTGGTGGCTGTAGGGAGGTGGGCGGAGGGAGGATTGGAGGGCGCGGGCGCCCTGTGCACTGTGCAGGCGGGAGGCGGCCGGGGGCCGGGACGCCATGTCCATGGAGGACCCCTTCTTTGTGGTGAAAGGGTGAGTGTCGCCGAGGGCTCCACTGGAGGAGGAGACGTTGCCTGCCCCGTACCTCCCCGCTCTCCGTGCTGGAGGGGGAGGGGAGACAAGTTGAGGCTGGGGAGGGGACAGTGGGGACGGATTAGCCTTCAGGGCCGTGACCAAGAGATCTGACCTACCTGGACTGTGAAATCCGTGCCCCGAATCAAGCCCCTGGGGAGAGGGTACCCTTTGGCCTGTGCGCCGCTGTGTAACTTGTGTGGGGGTTGAATTCAGCAGCTCTGCAGGTGGGGAGGGAGACACGGGTCCCAGTCCAAACTGGGGCTATAGTAGAGCACGGGCCTTACTTCGAAGGAGGGAAAACAGCATCTGGCAGGAAAAGGGAAATGGCCCTCCTGAGCTTTGTAGTTGGCTTTGACGGGGGTGAGCTTCCATTGTCCACTGAGATCGGAACGCTGGCCCGCAGACTGGTGGGACCACAACCAGCCCGGAGGCGTCCCAGCACGTTCGCAGACTGGGAGGCGGGGGTGGTGTGGACCTGGGAGGCTGGGGAGCAGGGCTCCGGAAGACAGCTCAGTTCAGTGGGGGAGTTTTTACTGAGTAATGGGACGGGAGGAAAGCAGTCGTTCATGCTCAGTGATGATGTTGGAAGGAAAACAAAATGAAATCAGCCAAACAAAACTTTGCTCGGCTTTCTGTTAGCACCGGGATTTTCCCACAGTGCTAAAGGAAATGAGTGCTTTCTTTTCAACTCCCTGATTTCACCCCGGCTATTTGACAGGTTTGCCCACTTGTTTTTCCCTTTGAGCTGTCCTGACTCCATCTTTGATTCCTGGATTGTTTGGAGATAGAAACTTGAATTGCACGTTGTCACTCTATCAGCTTTGTCGCCATTAAACAAATGCAAGAAAGATGGATTCTGGTGTTGTTACAACTTGTCAGCTTTATGTTTTAAGTGTCAAACAAACAAATCTGAGAACTACAAAGTTCCCAGATCAGTACTAATAACCATAGAGTCAGTGCCCCTTTGCTTTCAACTAGTTGCTGCTAGCTTCCTATTTCTGTAGTGGAGAAAGTTGACCTGGTGCCTGAGTGTTTAATTGTTTTTAAAGGTTCTTAGAAAATTTAAATGATGCTTTAGGTGAAATACTTTATTATCCATGATACAGTAAAATATATTTATATACTTCTTAACAGTTCCCTAGAAAGGTTTTTCTTCACCTTACTTTAACTTAGATCCAAAAACGTTAAGTTGTAGGTTTTTTGTTTGTTTTTTTTTTTCTAGTAAAATGTGGCTCTCTACCTAGAAAATGTGGTATTAGAAGGTTTGATTTAGGGGTTAATTTTTAAAGGCTAAAGTTGTGTCTTTTCCCCCGAATGAAAGTTCTTAGTGCATAGGTGGCAAAGGTTATCCCTGGTAGCGGAGACCAGAGAGAATCAGACATTTTTTGTTTGATTTTTAATGGAATGTATGAAAATGTTAAATTGTTCTGCCATCTTGACATTTTATTTTTTCCTGAGAGTATCCAATACTGTCTCCCGATGTTTGCTCACCAATTAGATATAACTGCTTTACTGGTACATTGGCCTGGATTCTTGGGTTGGTTTTGAAATCATTTTATTGTCCTTAATGTACCTTAAAGAAATGAGACTCTCACTGTCTTCTGCTGTGCAAAGATAAAGTTAGCCACATGGGTGTTTCCAGATTGTATGTATGACGGAGTATTTGAGAAGCCATGTACCTCTGTTTATTAAAAGTACTGAAAATGCACCCCATAGTGTGGAAAGATTAAAGACACCTAAATTGTAGTCCTTACCCTAGGAGCTGATAGTCTAAGCCGAGCAACACTGACCTCAAAACTTAAGTAGAAATGACAGGTGGTGAATGATTACGTGCTGAAGTGAGTGCTGCAGGAGATAAGTGCCCCGGGAGTTCGGAGAAGGGTGACTCATTAGGGATGGTTATGATTGGAAATGCTTTCGGAGGTGGCATTAAGTCTTGGATAGGTTTTGAAGATGGGTGGAATTTAGATAATTTAGGCCTGTCTCATCTGGACTTTTATCAAAGAGTTTCTAATTGGTCTTCCTGCCCCCAGCCTCTTGCCTCTTTCATGTGCCGTTGGCTGGACTGGAGCAGTGCTATCCAAAATATTACACAATGGGAACCTCGTACGCCATTTTTCATTGCCTAGTAGCCACATTAAAAAGTAAAAATGAAGAGGGAAAATTAATTTTACTGTCCTCTTCAATCTAATAGGTTCAAAATATTTCAACCCATGATTGACCAGTAAAGATTATTAATGCGATATTTTACTTTTTTGTACTAAATCTTCAAAATCTGGTGTGTATTTTACACTTATAGCATATCTTAATTTGGATGCTAATTTGTCATCAGAAATACTTATCTCTTTTTAGAGTTTATTAAATTTAGAGTTGAGAAAGTAGATTCACATACTCAAATTGTTCCAACAATACTTAAATATTTTCCAGTAATTGAATTCTATATTAGTTTCTAGATTTAAATTAATTGAAATTAAAATTCTAGTTCCTCAGTCACATTAGTGCATTTCTAGCATGCAGTGGCCACAGGTGGCTTCCATGTTGGGCAGCACAGAGCCCAAGCAAGGGTTCCCCACCTAATGCTGCCGGCTGCCTACAGAATAAAGCCCAGACACTTCATGACCTCGGTGGTCCAGGCGTCCGCCTCCCTCCTCTTACTCTGCCTGCTTCCTCTCAGAGTTCCAGCCACACGTGACCCAGTACAGGGACCATCACCACAGCATTGGATGCCCCTACTCCATGTGGCCCTGCTCTGCGCCTGATTTGCCCACTTGGCTTTCGAGATACAGTGCCAGCATCCGCACCGTCTCCAGGAAGTACTTCCCTTGGCACCAACAGCACATTATTGCACCTCTTCCTCTTTCATTATTAGATTATGAGTTCTGGGGGTTGAGACTATTTATTTCCCTGTATTTCCAGCCCAGCACCTTGGCTGTGTAGCACACCAGGTGAATGAGTGCTCTTGCATGGTGGGGGGCTTGCTCATGGCAGGAATGCCCACAGCAGAGGCCCTGAGATGATCACTGTTTGTGTAGAAGTCATCAAGGCAAACATCCCCGGTGGAGTTAGACATTTGGGGGGGGGGGGCGCGGGTAATAATAGCAATGGCCAACATTTAAAGGATGCAATTCCTATGTCAGGCATTGTGTGCTAAGTAAGACTTTTCACTTCCTAAGAGCAGCTCCAAGATGTGGGCCTTGGCCATATTTTAGGGATGAAGAGCTGAGGGAGCACAGAGGGGTTAAGCTCCTTGCCCAGGGCTACACAGCTAGTAAGTGATAGACCCAGGATTCAAATTTGAACTGCCTAATTCTCTTCATACTGTTAACACTTCACAGGACAAGGCAGAATAGCGCTAAGGAGAGTCTCATCTGGAGGCCACTAGAGGTTTTTAAAGCAGAGAAATGATGTGAAATTAGGGTTTCAGGAACGTTGATTTGGTAGTAGTGTTAGAGACATTGGTGTGAAGAAAGATTGAAAAAGGAGACCAGTTAGAAAGTTGTCTGAAATATGCAGTGACGGCTGCCTGGGTTTGAGGCTCATTTTTGACACTGTGGAAGTCTTGTCCAGAGCACAGAGGAGAAAAGCCCACAACTGAGGAGCTGGGGAGTGCCTCTGAGGGCAATGCCTTAGCTGGTGCAGACGCTCACCCTGGTGCACACACTGTGTTGTGATTCACACTCCACGCCCGACCCCCCTGGCTCTGCTGACCGCCTCTGGCCGGCCTGTGTCCACTCACCCATCGCATCGGTGTACCTCCCTGGTCGGTCCCTTGTGTGTTCTCGCTAGGTGACCTTCACTGTTCCCGCTGCCACAGGCACTTCCCGTGTGCCTGTGCACATCTCACACCATCACTCTGACGCAGCTCTGTCTTCCATACGCCCGTGTGGATTTTCTCCTCTTTTTCTCCTCCTTCCCACACCTGTAAACACCCGACTGGCCCATCCTCCCCTGGCCCTCGTCACTCCTGACTCTTCCCTCTCCTTCAGTCCTGTGTGCACCTGGTGATCGGGTCCTACTGGAGCCATCACTAGGCTATCTCCAGCACTCTGCTTCTGGTTCCTCTGCCCTGGTTCGTGTCCGTGTCCTCTCCCACTCCGTTTTGTTTCTAGGATCTCGGTTGTGGGCCAGTGTTGCAGTGATGGCACACATAAGCGCATGAGCAAGATGGTGTGTGTCGTGGTGTTATCCCCTCAGCAGCTCTTGTCTGTAAATGAGCCCCTTGAAGGCAAGCATTGTCCATCCTGTTCACAGTCCTGAGGAAACTCTGTTCATTGGTATGGTCACTGTGAGAAAAATGAATTTCAGTTCGCAGGGGAAGTTTGGTCCAGTACAGTTGAATGTAAGTCAAGTCTCATTTCCTACTTTTTAAAAATCCGAATCAGATGTTTCATTGTAAAAGCAACTTTGCAAACATTGGTTATAAATGTATTGGCTCCTGAAATTGTAGTCTTGTTTGGAGAACACTATGCAGAGTACAGAGAGTAAGGGAAAGACAATATGCATTGTGTGCAAGATTTTGGAATAGAGCTGAGATGCTGTGGAGTTTGGAAAAAAGGAAAGACCCGAGTAGGAATGCTGGTCAAGGACACTTTAGCGACGCAAGTAGGGTCCAGTCTGGGCCCTAAAGGAAATGTCTGCTTTTCATTTGCAGAGGTGTGAGGACTCTCTGGGGCTGGGGAAGTACATACACAAGTCTAGAGCCAGGAGTGAGCAAAGGGAGGGAGGGAAGACGGCCTGCCAACTGAAACCGAACTTGTTTTAGTGAGAAATCAGGTTGGATATTAAAGTCGGCCAGTTCAGGGAAGAGGAGGCATGGAATACCCTGCTGAGGAGTTTAAATTTAATCTGTTTCCTACCATGAATTCTTAATCGGGAGGCAGTGTTCACTAGCAGTCACTCTTCCCTTGCCTATGGTCGAGCAACTTTTCAGGGCTCAAACCCAGGTCTTCTGAGTCCACAAAGAAAATCCATTTGTCTGGGGCCTAGCAACGATGGAATGGAACAGGTGTCAGTGGTGAGAGGTGCCCTGTACTCAGAGTCAGAAGAGCAGGAGGCAAGCAGCCAAGATGGCTGAGGCCCAGTTCTCTTACCTGCTCAGTGAGTGCAGACTAGTTATCTTGGAAGTTCTTGCAGATCTAAAATCCAGTGACTGGGCCCAAGTAGAGGTTGTGCAAGGTGAGAAGAGGAAGAGTCAAAGATGATGCTTGTCTGGACAAGTTCTGAATCTTGGAAAATAGTGGCACTATTTACTAAAATGGGGAAGTTAGAGAAGGAAGAAGATTTTTAACCTGTTTTATCTTTTTGTTTGAATACTTGTCTTTTTTGTAGGGAGGACATTATTTGTTTGGTTTGAAGCAAATGGAATGATCCTGTAGGCAGCTAAACATTTCAGAGTGAATCCTGGGTGGGTGGTTAGGGGTGGAAATGCATTTGGGGAGTCGTCAGCTTGCAGGATCTTCTGAACCTGTGAGTGCGGACGAGCACCCACCTAGAAGCTATAAAAATACTGCTGAGGAGGAAACATGGGGGCCAAGCGGAGGAAGAACAGGCAGAAAATCGGTAGGAACTGGAAGAGCACAGTGTCACAACACTGAAGGGAGTGAGAGTTTCAAGAAAACAGGTATGAAGGCTGTAGTGTCGGGTACACTGAAAATGAGGATGCGTTCGAGTCACTCGCGACTTTGACCTGCTGTCGCTGCTGGTGGCAGTGGTGCTGTCCCAGGGCTGTGGAAGAGGCGGCAGGTTGAGGTCAGAATTGTACGAAACTGTAGGTAGCTCAGTAAAGACAGCTTTTTTTTTTTTTTTTTTTTTTTTAACAGACAAGAGTAATTGCAAAAGTACTATTTACCCACCTAGGAGTGGGATTTTGGGGTCATTTAGTGTACAGTTAATTTTGAGAAGCAGCCGAACTGTTTTCCACAGTGACTACACCATTTTGCATGTCCACCAGTAACACACGCAAGTTCCAGGCTCTCCACCGCCTGCGAAGCGCTCGGCAGTGTCATGCCGCGTTTGTTTTCTTCCGTAGGCTGCGCTACAGCAAGTGTGTGGTGGTATCTCCTGGTGCGTTGGATTTGCATTTTCCTGGTGACTAACCGATTTTGAGCATCTTTTTGTGTGCCTAGTTGTCATATCTGTCTTCTGTGGTGAAGTGACTGTTCAAATCTTTTGCCCTTTTGAACATTGAGTTTATTTTCTTGTTAAGTTTTGAGAGTTTTAAAAACATATTCTAGATATGTCATTAATCAGATGTATGATTCGCAGAGGTTTTCTTCCTGCCTTCGTACACAGTTTTGAGTTCTGTGTGACAGAATGAGAATACACACAAAAGCTCACACACATTGAGAGCTTTTGTTCTCTTGTGTAGTAAGGTGGCTGTGTCCAGGAAAAGTGGAAACATCTAGTTTTTCCCCACACAGAATCTCATTTTTACTTGAAAGAATGACCGACAAATGTATTATTCAGACTTGCGTATGTTCATAAATCTCAAAATTGTCTAAAAAATATTTGAGATGCTTTCTTTATAATGAATGGGGCAAACCTGTTACTTCATGGAAAACACCTGACAGTATTTTTGCTGATGACAAAATTAGAGCCCCCCTCCCTTAGAATTGAGTTTCGGTAAGCTTACATCAACTACTCTCATCTTACAAATTTTCGATACGTACGTGTTTTTGGTGAGATTGGTGGTGACACAATACGATTTTGAATGTTGTGTAAGGGACTGAGCCAGCGTTTGAAAGATCTGCGACACTCGGTGGAGCAGTACTTCCCCACAGGACCAGTCCACGGTGTTGTAAAGTCCCATGTGGGTAAAAGATCTACTCAACATGCAAGGCAGAGCAGTAGGTTGCCATGTACGACAGTTCAAAAAGTCATTGATAAAGTTTCAGGTTCCACATTGCAACCTTTGAGAAACTGCCATCTGTCGTGTTTGGGTCCACAGTTATCTGCAAAAACTATTAAAATAGCCCTCCCTCTCCCAACTGTGTAACCATAGAGGCTGGATTTTCATCATATACTCAACCAAAATGTGTATCAACAGACTGAACATAAAAGCAGACATGAGAATCCGACTGTCTTTCGTTAAACCAGATATTAAAGAGATTGGAAAAAATAAAAATATTAAGCAGTGCCATTCTTCTCACTGATTTTTCTTGAAGTTAGTTTTTACAAAAATATGTTAACATGTAAATTTATTGTAATTTTAAATTAATAATTATTTTTAAATATGTTTGAATTTCTATGTCAATTTAAGTTCTTTGTAGTCTTCAATAATTTTGAAGAGTACAAAGCAGTCCTCAGACCAAAAAAAAAAGAAGAAGAAAAAAGTAGTATGCATTGCTACTTAAGAAAACCCGACCTCAGCTTTATAGCTGTGTGCTGGGGTGGAGACGGTGGTGTTCCCTAGCCCAGGCTTCTTAGGTTTGAGGTTCCTGGTTCTCAAAAAGGAATTTATATTTACTTTACAGAATTGATAAATGTTACATTCTTTAAGATGAGATATTGTTATAGATCCCTCTTTAACTGCCTTCATTATTATACATGATGCTCCACACTTACGGATAAACCAAGTGTCTTGTATAATGGGAATACGCATGCCTCTTTCTCCACCACGTCAGCCAGAAACCTCAACGAAGAGTAAAGATAGTGGATTTCCATCTCACCGCCTTAGGCCTTCCCTCTTTGTCTCAAATAGAGTTTCTCATTGCACTGAAGTAAAGGCTCACAGGAGAGGAGCAAGGAGGGGACTTGCCCAGCACATAAACTGGATGTGAACGTACCTTGTAGATGCACTGTGGACCGTGGAGCTCAGTGATTTATTCAGCCGTGGCCCCATAGCCATGTGGAGTCTGTATTTTAGCACTCAGCCTTTTCCCTCTCATCAGTATTCCAGACGAAATATTGTCAGACACTTTGCTTCATTTTTTTAGTGCTTTCTCTTCTGCTACTTGAAATGTCAGCGGGAAAAGGATGCATGCAAATTCTGTTTTAAAGTGACAGACAACAAACACCCTCATTGAATACACAGGAGAACTGGTTACGAAATCACAGAAGAATCAAAGCAGATCTCTTAGTTTGGTAGCAGTAAAGTCATTATCTCTGTACACAAGAGACCATGCAATTATAAGATGACTCTGTTTTTTGGCTTTTATACATGGTAGTGTTAGATGATAACATTTAAATGGTGGATATTGACCCAATGTGGGGAAGGAGACTTTTTAAAACACTGTGACGATACCTGATCTAAAAGAATACTAGACCATAGCACTTAGGGCCTAGTCCCCCTCCAACCAAGCAACATACCAGTCTGCTCAACAGCATTGCTTAGCCCAAGAAAGTGTATGTAGTTAAATCTGATGTCAGGAAATCATCTCATGATATTTGGGGTTTTTAAATGTCCCAAATAAAAATACTAACCTCTAAAAGATTAGCTGAGTAAGAGTAACCCTTCCTCCACCCTTTTTACCTCCCCCACACTGCCCTCCAAGAAAAGAAAAGCTGTATTAGGACTTTTCCATCTGATATAAATTACTGTCCCAACCAATGGCAGCATGTGGGAATGTTAATGGCCCTTTAGTTAATTTGTAGGGTTGTTTCTACTGCTGCTTTTAGCACAGTCTGTTTGGAGCATAATTAAATTTTTGTCCTTCTCAAACAAACTTGATTATTATAGCTGCTTAAATAATGGCTATTTGATTCTGGACCTCAGCTGAGAACATAATACTTAGACTGTTACTTTAAAGTTTTGAACTTTGATATTTGCCCATGAAGAGACTTCTGTAAAGACTTTCATACACTTTTGGGAATGGTGGCTGCTGCCAAGGGTGGTGTGTGACCATAAATGTTCACTTAAGCCATGCACAAGCGGGTTCCTGGAGCCTGCGGTCTGTGACCCCTCCCCTTCCCCCACCTTGATTACAGAGAGGTGCAGAAGGCCGTCAACACTGCCCAGGGGCTGTTTCAGAGATGGACAGAGCTCCTCCAGGACCCCTCCACGGCCACCAGGGAGGAAATCGACTGGACCACCAATGAGCTGAGAAACAACCTCCGGAGCATCGAGTGGGACCTAGAGGACCTCGACGAAACCATCAATATCCTTGTTGGTGCTGCCTGTGCCATTTGGGGCAAGAGGCAGAGGAGCAAGTTTCCATCCGGTGGCTTCAAGCACATAGATTAGGCATTTCCTTTCATAATCTATCGATGTTGTTCTTATTTGGATCATGACACACTTAACATAATTGCCCAGTAGCTAAGGTAGAGTGGCCAAATTCTTACACGAGGCTTAGCAAATCCTGTGACGTGGGGCAGCTGGCTCAGTGGTCATGTGCTCGGACCCTGAAGTCAGATCGGGTGTTCAGGTGCCGTGTGCCTCTGTGTCCATTCCAGGAGAAAGTCAGGATAACAACAGTACCTGGTTCCTAGGGTTGTTGCAAGTTTAACAGGTGAAGAGCCCAGAATGGTGCCCGACCCAGTGAGTTTCTGTACGAGTGTTAGTGGTCGGCACTACATAAAGGTACACACGTGTATATGAGTGTTACATTAGAGATGTTGGTAATTACCAAAAGAAAATCCTTTCGTAGACTGGCTTTTCCCTGTTCAAGAAGTGATGTGGTGGTGCTGGTGTCCACTGGAGAGGCACCTTTTTTCGGGAAACAGCACTTAGTAAAAGCACGCCTACTGTATTATGCTAAGTGATGCCATCAACGTGCAGTGAGTCTGCTGACCTGATCGACAGACCAGAGGACTGTAAAGCTGAAACGGCATGGCCTTTTCCACTGGAAACATCCCATTTAATCAAAACTTTAGATTGAAGACATGACAGTTGCATGGTCTGATGTTCTGTTTTGTTTATTTTCTAAGTGAGATAAAACATCAAGGAAATCAGATTGTCAGGGTCACTCCTTAGTCAGCACAGGTTCATACACAGTTGATGTGTGAACTGCATCATTTCTATTAATTGGAATGACCCCGGCACCTTCTATATTATTAAAAGACAGTGTATTTTCTAAAATGAATGGAACAAAATGTGAGGGGGTGGGATCAAAAGCACAGTTACAGGAAGATACATTTTCCCTCGAGACAGGAGGGAAGAGAAAAAGATTGGGGGAGAGAGAGAAATTATCAGAGAAAGAGAACAAAAGTTGCAATAAATATTTAGTTACTGAGTGTATCCCGTGCTGCACATTTTGTTAGTTGCCAAGATTGGATTGATAAGCAAAACAGCATACCAGCCCTTATGGAGCACACAGTGCGCAGTAGGGAGGGATGCGGGGGACAGACATTAGTCAGACTGTAGCACAGACATGCACTACAGACTGAGAGAACAGCCCAGGGAGCTGTGTGAGAGTATCTGCCATGAGGTGGCAGGACTGGGCTAGGGTGAGGAAGTCGGGGGGAGCTTTGCTGAGAGGCCTCCATCTCCATAGATTAAGAAGCAGGGTTAGCTTCTCCACATTAGTGGAACAGTTTGGAATGGCAAATGCAAGAGGCTTGCAAAAGCCATCATGGGCAAGGTGATCTGGAGTCGAAAAAGAATAGACACAGACTGCTGGCAGGCCCCTGGAAGAGCCCAGCTCTTAGGGCCCCGGCTTCTAACCCGGCAGCCATCCAGGCCCTGGGGCCCCGGGGTCCCCTGTAGTGGTGGGCACGGGAAGTTTGAGGCTGATCAGTGTCGGGTTGACTGCCTTCAGAAATGCTGGGCAAGACCTTACTGCTTGCCTGTGAAAAATTCTTTGGTTTAAAATGATGGGGTTTGTTAGGCTTTTGATGATAACACAGCTTTGCCTTGACTCTTTGACCCACGCATCGTGGAAGCAAATCCTAGGAAATTCAATCTTGATGCAACCGAGTTGAGTATAAGAAAATCCTTCATCACAAGTACTCGGCAAGTTGTCAGGGTAAGGAGTGTGACCTTGTCATCCTTTGTGTGAAAGTGGCTGAGCTTCTCAGAACGCTTTCCTTAATTGCAAACTAATATATCCACTCTGAAACCCCTTTTTCATGTGAATTAAATGCCAGTTTCCCACTTAGAATTTCTCTAGTTGAAAAAAAAGAAGTCTGTCTTTTGTCTCATCATCGGGCCTGTCTCAGAGCAGAAGTGACAGCCTGCTGCTGGCTTTGGGAGGCTTCACTTTAGTTGTGTCTGCTTGTCCCTACCGCCCGCTCCTCCAAACCTGATTAATTATCTTCCTCCTCTTTATTTCTCACAGTGCTCTGTTTCTGGGCCAAAGGAAGAATTGCTATTGTAGAAACCATTTGGTTTCTTGATGGATTTGTGATCACTTTGCATTGTGAAAAGTGACTCTTCTCGGTTTGGATGGTGGCCTCTCGCCATCTGAGTTTCAGCTTCTGGAACTCTCACTGCCCGTGTTACCGACATTTCCACATACTGCTGCTCTACAGGCTTTCGGGAGCCGTTCAGAGCAGGCAGGCACTCTCAGAGCGCAAAAACCAGTGCAAGTGAACAAATCTGTAGTCTCAGATTATTTAGAAAACAACCTATTGTTTGAAAGCCCAAGCGAAAGTATCAGTTGAGTAAAATCTTGTGTCATTAAGATACATTTGTATTTTGGAAGTGTAAGGCTAGGCCGTTTGATTAGCATAAGTAGATGTAAGACAACCAGCTGTCTTTAACATATGCACTAGAAAGCAGCTTCCTTGCACAAAAAAACTTGGGATCATGTCAGCGCTAACATATGGCTTTGTAAGAGTCATCTTAGGCAGGAACCTTAGTATATGTTTGCCAAAAGCCTTATATCATGTGATTTTCTTTTGAAATTTTTTCAAATGGTAGGTTATCACTGAACTTTATTCTTGTTCCTTGTTTTACTCATCAGCTGCCTTTCTGTACACAGATATCTAAACTGTGTATAAATAAACACTTTAATGGGGCAGTAACATGTTTGGAGCCCTGGGGCCCCCATCTCTGTAATGAGCATTTGGATTAGACAGTCCTCATTTCTAGCCAGTTCAGAAAGCTATTCTGATAAGGAAGCTCCATTGTTCTGTGAGGTATTTTTTGGTAAGGTATGCAACTCCCCCATTATTTATTTTATAAATCTAGTTTGCTTTTTTATTTTTTTGTAATAGATTTTCCTGAAGGACACTTCTGTAGATATTGGCATTTAAAATGGTGCCTTGTAGTGAAGCATATTTTTTAAGAACTTTTTTTGAAAGGTTTATTTTATTCTCATTCGAGAGAAGGGAAGGGAGAGGCAGAGAGAAAGAGAGACATTGATGTGAGAGAGAAACATTGATTGGTTGCCTTCTGCACATACACTGACTAGGGATCAAACCTGCAACCCAGGCATGTGCCCTGACCAGGAATGGAACCAGTGACCTCAGTTACAGGACAGTGCTTCAGCTGAGCCACACCGGCCAGGGCGAAGCCTATATTTCTTGACCTTATTCGTTAGAGTTGTTCTTTCTACAAGGTTGTACTTGTAAATTTTGCAAATTGACGTTCAGAGGTTAATATATTGAATGTTAAGTTAGTTGGTATAGTTGGAAGTAGAATCCAAAGTCTGTATTTCTGATACCAGAAACAAAGTGCAGTCTTCAAAAGAAGCATTCTAAATCAAATCCACACATCATAATGTTGTAGCTTTTGGAGCTGAAGATCTGAACCAACCTCGGCTATATATGATCCCCATGAATATGCCAGGGCTCCCATCATTCTTGTTTCGATGCAAATGAAGTCTAACTGAGGTGCTGTAGAGGAGGAGGAAGCCCCGTGGTTGTTTCTCAGACCCCGCCCCCCCCAGAAGCAACTGCAAACACTACTCTGCTGCTGGTCTACCAGGCACTTGCCACGGGTCTTGGGAGGAGTTTCTAAAAGCTCAAGAGCTCACCATGTGCACCTGTAAAGCAGTCTACTGCCCAAAAGAAAATTATAAAGTATTTTGCCAGCCTTTAAGAAAAATTAAATCACAGTAATTTTATATTCATATCAAATCATTTTAAAGTACATTGGATTGTGGTTATTATAATTATAGATGATAGCAAATTGGCTCCTATTTAACAGAGTGGTTTTTTTTTTTTCCCTTCACTGTATGTAATGGGTCTATTCATTTTTCTTTCCATACAAAATTACTTCTGATGCCACTCTGGAAATTCCCTCTGGTGTTAGAAATGGTCCATACTTCACATGAATCCAACTCAAATAAAATAAGTGACCTGCTTGTTGCATCACTATTTGAAAGTTTTTGCAGGTGCTCAATGGTAATTACCCTAAAGTGCATGGCTTTTCACTTGTATTATACTTGAAGACGCTGGCCCTTGAGCACAGGCATTGGTGCCTGAGCTCCCAGGTTGCCATTTCTGACCCTGTGGCCTTGAGAAAGTATGTTGAGCTGTTCTGGAGCTCGGTCTCTTCAACTGTTAACGAGAGAGAACAGCAGCTTCCCAGGTTCTTTGTGAAAATTCAGTGATAATGTGCATGGGTGTTTAATGGTGCTTCTGGCGTATTCCTTTCCACTTCTCTCCTAATTAAATTCAATACCCACGCCCTACCAGTGTGGCATTGGTTGGGTGTCATCCTGCAAAGCAAAGGGTCACCAGTTCAATTCCCAGTCAGGGCACATGCCTGGGTTGAGGGTTTGGTCCTGGTCGAGGCACGAATGAGAGGCAAGCCATAGATGTTTCTCTCTCATATTGATGTTTCTCTCTTTCTTTCTCCTTCCCTTCCCCTCTCTCTAAAAATAAATAAACAAAATCTTCTAAAAAATTATCAATTTAGTACCCAGGTTACTTCTTTTTTAAAGGGACATTGTTCTCTTTAGTTCCTTTACTTTTGAAACTAAAAAAAGTCAAAGAATGCTGTCTTTTTGTTTTAAAAACTGAACAAATTATGTGTATTGTGCTAATGTACAAAATGTTGACCGTGACTTTGTCTCATCTAAGGATACTCATTTGCTCTTGGTCTTCCCCTTACCTCATTAGGACATGAAGGACCAGATGTCAGCTTCATCTGTGCAGGCATTAGCCGAAAGGAAAAACAGACAGGTGAGCAAGCATCTGAATATACAGTATCAAATCAAAGAAAACATACGGTTAATACTGGAATTTTAAAATGCTGACATCTGGGTAACGTGTGATCAAGCAGAAGCCCTGTGCACGCTGAGCCTGGAGGGAGGCCGGCAGGTCTGGTGAGAGGCCAGTCGCCAGCCTGCCCCAGCTCCACTATCGGCCGTCCCTGGCCTGCCCTCCCTCCATCCCTCCCACCCTCTGCTTCTCTCCTCTGGGCTTCACAGGGCCCATGCTTACTCTTCTAGTTTGTACCACACAGCCATTTATTCTGCACCTGCTGGGCACACTCTGTGTGCCAGGTTCTGTGAAGGGCTGTAATTGCTTAGTTACTTGTCTTTTTCTCTGCTGGACTCCAGGCTCCTTGGTAGTAAGGAGGGATTGTGTCATGGTTTTTTTTTTTGTTTTTTGGTGGTGGTGTTGTTAATTTCTAGCTGTTATTACATCGCCTACCCCATAGAACTCACTAGATATTTCATGATTGAAATTTTACGAAATTTAAAAAATGAAAGACATCTGAGGAATCTTAAATGCGTGTGAGTTTAATGTGTTAAATTTTTCATCATTTTATCTTTTTTTGAGGTGAGGTCCAGTTTTTATTAGTTATCACAAATAAATTATGAAACCTAATAAATTTCAGAAACCAAAGCACAGATGTTGATACATCTAAAAAAAAGCTACAGGAGGGCAGTTCTTGGATTTTAGGTATATTTTTTAAATTAGACACTTAGATAACTGACAAATTCCTTTCCAACAGATAAAAAATAGTCTTTTTTAAACAATATACAGCAGTCCCCTAAAATATAGACTTGATTTAAATTATATTCACACTACATAAAGTTTCCAGTAGTCCATTTAGTAGACTTAAGAAGCCAGCTCACCGTTTTTAAGTGACTAGGAATTAGGAGTCAGTTTATGCTGTACATTCCTGCTCTGCACCTGTGGGCGTGTGTTGACCCACTTAATTTTGAAAGCAGACATGAAAGCTCAGCAAGGTAGCCAGCTCTTCGAGTACCACCTCACTCAACCTTCCCGGTTCCTGCCGCTGTGTTTTATCTTTCAAGTCACTGTTGTTTTTTTCCTTCCGGTCTACCTGCCTTGCAACAGTGATGTAGCAACACCTGTCTCTCCTAATCTCCACATAGTGTAACTGAATGAACAAATAAAATACGCCTTTCGAGTCCTGAGAGTCTCTGTAGCAGAGCTAGCAGATGTTTTAAATCCTGACCCGAGACCAGCTTGGAGCAGAGCCATCCGCAAGATCCCTTGGTCGCCTTCGTACCCGAGTCAGTCACCATCCAGCCTCCTAATTAGACTGAGGCCCTGCTCTGCTAGAAGCTCCCCACAGTCCCAAACCTCCTCCCATAACCGTCTCAGGACACTCTGTGTCCTGAGCAAGCCCTGGAGTCTAGCCCAAGGTGGGCCATTTGACCAAATTCACCTCTGAAAGTTGAATGAGGAGGTCAGGTTCATTGTTGAGGGGCTTTGGGGTGCTTTTCAGACAGAGAACCAAGCAATCAGGCTTTAATTTTTTTTAAATTTTATTTATTTATCTTTAGAGGGGAAGGGAAGGAGAGAGGGAGAGAATCATCAATGTGTGGTTGCCCCTCGTGCGTCCCCTGCGGGGAACTGGCATGCAACCCAGGCATGTGCCCTGACTGGGAATCGAACCTCGATCCTTTGGTTCGCAGGCCCGAGCTCAGTCCACTGAGCTACACCAGCCAGGGCAGCAATCAGGCTTTTAATAGTTCCAGAGATAAAAAGCAGCTGTAAGAAAATCTGGCAACTAGAAAAAGAAAGAATCTGAGTCACCAGCGGGTTCTGGTTCTCTGTGCAGGGCTGGTACAAGTGGTCACTCTGACCAACTAGTCAGAAAGGCTTGCAGGGGCCCCAGTCACCAGCTGCCTGCACTGAGCACTCATCTTACTGGCTGGCCTCTGCATGCGCGGAAGACACTCCCAGTTTCATCCTTTTCGGACTACAAACTTCCTGGAATTTCTACTGGAGAAGCTGACGCTGGCATCTGGGGGCCCTGGTGGCGATACTGAGTTCTGGGCAGGCACTCGCCCAGGTTACTGGGGTCCATCAGGCACCCATCATGGCCATGCCTGCCTGGTGAAGCTTCCCCCAGGTCCTCATCTGTGAAGCCTGTAACCATTAGTTCAGCTGGTGGCACTGGGTTTTATTCATGGGTTAAACTGAACACATGTGGATGGCTCCTTGGCTCTTGTGCCTTCTGTGTGTGAGACTGTGACTTGGCTTCTTGTCATTCTAAGAACCATCTTGTCCCTTTCAAAACCCAAAATCCTCTTGGGTCATAGGAATCCAGATCTCTGGAGTCGCTTAGACCAGAACCTGGGGGTCTCTGGTGAACTTCTGAGGGTGCTAGGCAGAGCTGGCCTGGAGACTAAGTGCTTTTAGATCTTAAAGCTGTGTACAGGTGGGCATTGTTGACTTACAGTTGACATTTGTTTGCATGTTAATGGGACAAAGCCCATTTGTGAGTCCCATTGGGTGAGCCCGGAGACAGAGCCCTTCCTGGCATTCCTTAAATCAGACTCGAAGGAACCAACCTACACCACTATGTAAAGGCGGCCTGGGGAAGCAGATGGTGAGCAGCGTGAGGACTCTGTGTCACTGTGAGGGAGCACATGTTCAGAGACCATAACCGTTGGTCACCCTGCCCCACCCCTGCAGGCACTGCTGGGAGACAGCGGCGGCCAGAACTGGAGCACTGGAGCACCCGACAAATATGGGCGCCTGGACCGCGAGCTCCAATTAGCCAACTCCCACTTCATCGAGGAGCAGCAGGCTCAGCAACAGGTACTGGGAACCACCCACTGAGGACAGGTGTGGAGGCAGGCACCTCCCCAGTTCTGCCAGCCACCAGGCTTTGCTAATGACAGGCAGGCTGGCCCAGAACTTGCCCTGCGGCCGCCTCTGCCCACCTCTGTGATGATGGCACATGTAAAGGGTTTCCAAAACCTCCTCTAGATGTGCACGACTGTTTCTGGAGAGCCAGGCTTGATTAGGTCTCTTAGGAAAAGCGGGCCATGCCTCCAAAACAGACAATGCTCTGACTTTAGAACAAAAACAAACAAAAGAAACCCTCTTCCCCAGCCTCCACTTGTTTACTCAGTTTTTTGTTCATTTTTAAAAAGGCACATTTTCAGAAAAATTGAGTCCTGGTTTTTTTCATTGAAAATTATTGCTGGTCGTTACATATAAAAATGGTTGCTTTAGTGGAGGTGAAGGGTAGAAGGGAGGTTAATTATGTCTGTGTTGTTGCTTTTGATGTGTAGTCTTAGTGAAAAAAGGAAGCTAATAATAATATACCTGAGGATTTGAAGATTTTCTACCAATTGAAGCTGTTGGTTCTTAAATATTATATTTTATGTACTTTATATAGGTTATGTGTTCTTTTTCCATTAGCATGTTTGCTTAACCAGCTGTCTGCTAAACTCGATGTTAATAAAGTTGGTTTTTTTTTTTTAACAAAAAGTGAGGAGGCTACCACACAATTAAGTATTTATCACCAAGCAGTTGTCCTTGAGGTAACCTACTGCCACAGGGCCTCCTCTGGTTTGTCCTTGAGGAGAGAGGAAAGGACTCTGTGTGTGGTTTTCCCACGTCCAGAGATTTGCTAGCCTCCCTTGCGTTTACGTCTGTTGTGGACTGAGACCTTGACCCTGGCAGCGGGCTTCCTCTTCCTGGCACCCCTGTGTCTCAGTGGTCAATGTGCAGGTGCTTTTGGCCATTGTCTGTTCCCTTGTTGGACTCCAGCCAACCAGAGTAAATCCTTCTTGGTGGTTTCAAGACCTGCTGACTGTTCACAGTTGGAGCAGCAGGAGATATCAGTAGCTGCACAATTCGGCCTTTTGAGCAGTGTGTTCTTGAAGGCGACGGTCTGGGCCTTTGGTTTCTGGGCTTTGCTTCTGAATGTGAGTTGTCCCAAGTTGGCAAAGCAGCTAGCAGCTGCTCGAGTGCTGGGCTTGGAACCAGGTAAGATGGATTTTAATTGCTTGTTTCCCGTTTCTCTGGCACCAGCTGATCGTGGAACAGCAGGATGAGCAGTTGGAGCTGGTCTCTGGCAGCATCGGGGTGCTGAAGAACATGTCCCAGCGCATCGGGGGGGAGCTGGAGGAGCAGGCAGTGTGAGTCCGAGACACCCCTCTCGGGCCATGGAACTGAGGGCGAGAGCCATCTACAGGGCCCCTAGCGAGCCTGACAGTTACATACTAGTAAACCCCAAGACTGTTTTATTTATAGTTATATTTTTATTGCTTTACAGACTAGCCTCTCCAAAAGCAGCAAATTAACAGGGTTTTAGGCAGTTATGATTATTATTATTATTTTCAGCACCTGCAAAAGCAGATGCAGACGCTCTGAGCAGGCACTTGAAGTGTTGAGAGGGGTGGGACGTGAGGCAGATACGGCCATGTGGCCCCTGTGGGGACCTGTGTCCCCAGAGGGTAGGACACAAGCTAACTATCATCCCATGACTGTCCCACTGCCTCGGACAGAACTTTTTGCTTTGCATCTTAAATTTCAGCTTTATGAGAAAAACTTAAAAAAGTTAACTCCAATTAATAAAAAATCTTCCCCTTCAACAATCAAAAGTAAAAACACACAGGGAAACACAGCTGGGTTTGTTTTTCCTTAAGCACAATCTTTTTAAACTCTTAAGTACGACACCAAAATCGGCATTCTTAAATGCTACTACATAATACCTTTACCATTGTCCTAGGATATATCAGAAAGTCTCCTGACCCAGTTTTGTGTTCAGTGTTATGCACTCATTTACTGTTATAAATTCTGACTGGGCACCTGCTTTGGGAGGCCCTGGGCGTGAGTAGAAGAGCAAACGGAATAGTCAATGTCTCCTCTCTCAGAGTCCACCACTTTCCAGGTGGACTGGACGTGATAGAAAGGAATGCACATCACTAAGTGGTGACAAGTCCCTGGTTCCTGGGGAGCCCTGACTCAGCCTGAGTGCACAGGTTTTCTCTGCGGAGGCATTCAGGTGTTCGACAGTGGGGACCACCCCAGGCCCTGCTGAGGATATTGGCTAACATATGGCACATAAGACGCACTACTTTTTTTAAATTCCAAAAATTTTGAATTCAAAAACCTATCTGTCCCAAGGATTTCAGGTAATAGGTTGGGGACTTGAATCCCAGTGGTGTCTGCCTCATGTTTGCTAAAACTAAGGCCCAGATCCTGATTCAATTCTGTGACCAGTGCATTGCCGAGGCTTCGGGTTTACCAACTGCCTTCTACATCTGCTTCCCTTCTAGCATGCTGGATGATTTTTCACACGAGCTGGAGAGCACTCAGTCTCGGCTGGACAATGTGATGAAGAAGCTTGCGAAAGTATCTCACATGACCAGTGGTATGTACGGTGTTTAAAGCATGAGAACTCTTACTTAATTCTGGACACAGTCTCGGGGGTTCTGGCACAGTGTGCCCCATCACATCCCTTTCCTGTGCACATTTCCTCACAAGTGGTTGGTGGCTGGTGGCTTTTCTCCTGATGGAGTGACTTTCTTTGCAAGCAAAAAATCCTTTTGTGTTTTATTTTTTCTCTAATTCCTTGCCAAAAATTTAAAACAATAATTAAGGAGCCATTTACTGTTTCTCCTGCACTGACTTCATTGAAAGAACAACCCTCACCATTTCAGAGTAAGGTGCCCCTGTGGATCAAACTTAAATTCACGGTGAAATATTCCAGCAAACTAGCACCAGGATGGGAATGAAGAAGTAACAGTTTTCAAATTAGTTATTATGTAGGAAGATGTGTCCCAGTGAGTCTGTTTTTTTTTTTTTTTTTTTTTTATTACTACAACCAACCTCCCCTATTATATGAGAAATAACATTTTATTTTTTTAATATTTTAAAAAAAATTTTAATTGTTCTTGTACAGTTTTCTGTCTTTTACTACCATCCCAGCCCACCGCCCCAGCCCTCCCCATCTTCCTCCCATTTCCGTCCCCCCCCGCCCTAGTTTTTGTCCATGTGTCCTTTATACTTGTTGCTCCAAACCCTTCCCCTTTTCTCCTGAAATTCCCTCCCTCTCTCCTCTAGTGACTATCAGCCCGTTCTCAATTTCAATGTCTTTGGTTATATTATGCTTGTTTGTTTTGTTGATTAGGTTCCTGTTAAAGGTGAGATCATATGGTATTTGTCTAAGAAATAACATTTTAAATGGAAGAAAATCCAGTTTTGTTTTGTTTTTTTTCTTGGTGGTGGTGGCTTGGCGAAAGAAGGAACTGAGACGCGCCTTGCGGTGAATGAGGTGTTCCTGAGCCTTAGCCGTCTCCCCCATGGGGACATCCTCTGCTTCTCCACACCTTGCTTTTCTGTTGGTTTCCCCATCCAGCACATGTTATGAGAGTCTGATAGCTTAGCCATCTGTGGAAAGGTTTAAATACATGTGTATATTTGCTTTTCAGCAGTTTAACTCATAGTCAAGTTACGGCTCTCTGGGGCTCAGTTTCTTGTTGATTAAAAAACAGGGTGATGTCTGCCTCTCAAGGTCACGGCGAGGACTCACTGAAATAGTAATAATTAGTGCACAAGTGTTTAACAGTGTCTCCCATGTATTAGTATTTTTAAAAAAATCATGAGGCAAGCAGAAGTGGCCCTAAGGGGTGATGATCTGTTATATCCAAAACAAAGCGAAACTCTTAGCTAGGCCTAGTTCCTGCCTTCTTTCCAGGACTAAATATATGGACTTCTAGCAGGCTCATCATTGCCTAACGTGGGCACCAGCTTAGTTCACCTTTGACACTTTGAGAGAAAGGTTTGCAAAGTCATCAATCTCTGACTCCCTGTGTTCTCTCCTTTTCCACCCCACCCTTGTTTTTTAAAAAAGGCTTTATTGAAGTATTATATAACCATTTTAAACATCAACCCTCTCTCTAGTGTATGTATTAGCTGCAAAGTCAAGTAGCTACTTCAGCACCAGTTTTGTTTGGGGAAGAGCAATTGAACAAAGATGCACTGTGTCTTTGCTTCCCAGCATTCCGGGTATGAATAATTTAGAAAAGTACTTGCATTGTGATAAGCTGTCCAGTGTGTATAAATAGCACTGAAACTTGTTTATGCTTTATTCTACTTTCTCCCGAAAGGAAGGTTTGGGGAGCAAAGTAAGAACTTTAGTTATGTTTGTCTAGGAAAGAGAGCCAGGAAACAGAGTATTTAGCCTGAAAGGCCCTTCAGTTTGGAGAGGTTGCCTGTGGTTTTCATTTTCATCTTTGCTAGCTCCCCAAGAAAGACTGTTTGGGGCCTCCTGCTTGGTGGTGTCTGCTTCAGTTTGAGGACAAGGCAATCTGTATTTGTGTCTGTCCTCAATAACTTTTGGGAAAATTTACATACAGACACACTGAAGTTTGAGTAGGCAGTCACTGAGCACACAGTCCACCGCTCCTGAGATGTGAAACATCGGCTCTCCCACGGCCACGCACTGTGGACAGAGATCCACCAAGACCCCATGCTCACTTTTTTGAATTACCCGAGAGAAACACTATCTTGCCATTCTACCCAAAGCATCTCCTTTTGAGTAGATAGCAACGTTTACTTCCCCTCACTTACCAAAAATTCTGTTGTTTATCTTTTCTCTTTAGGGGAGGAAGATATTTGGGGAGGAGAAAAAACTACCACTGGAGTTCCCTTTGTCCCCCTGTGCCCCAATGCAGGTCTTGAGCTTGCAGGAAGCTGGTTAGGACTTTTCACTCTGTCACAACAGCCCTTGTGATTAGTCCCCACCCCTCCCAGAAGTCAGCTAGGGTAACTGCTCCCTGGGGTTACCTAGTTCATGCTGCATGGAAGCAACTTACCACTTCAAAGGAAATGGCCTTAAATGAGCACTCCTGGGTTGTGCTAGCTTGCACATGGATGTTCTCCTTGATGAAAACCCCTATATAACACAATCACAGGAGAGAAGGTGATGGCAGGTCGGGAGGGGATTGGTAGAGGCTAACCAAAAGCCAAAAAGTAGAGAGCTGGTTCAATGGTGGAAATCCGGTTTTGAAAATGGCAGGGTGCCTGGGTGTGGGGGAGAAATGCAGGAATTAGGTGAGAGATGGGGGTGGGTTGGCTAGGAAGCAATTATGGGGACTGTTTTGTCCTGGGAGAATATGGACTATTTTCAGTGACTGGTTTCAAATTAGCGTAAACATTTTTACACAGGTGAAAGAATGTTAGCTACTGTAGCTTTCTTGATGACTGAAGTGACAGCTAAATGGACTAAAAATAGCACCTGGAGTAGGCTGACCCTGCCTACTTTGGATGGTTCTCCTTCGGAAAAGGAAGGCGTAGACTTGGGGTCTTCGCCCTCATCACAGTTAGGAAGTGAGTTTCTAGCGTGTCTAACACAGAGCAGGCTGGTCATCACCAAGAAGGTATTTGCTTCACTTATATCCTTTAGTGGAAGTTGTATTGACTGCTTTTAAGATTTTGGACATTTAAATTATTTTTTTAAAGTTAATTTTTTGTGGACTTAGTGTTGCCTCATGGAGAGTTTTATGATCTATTTTCTTAGATCCAGACCTTTTTTTTTTTTTAAGATTTTATTTATTTTTAGAGAAAGGGAGGGAGAAAGAGAGGGAGAGAAACATCAGTGTGTGGTTGCCTTTTATACACCCCCAACTGAGGACCTGCCCCTCAACACAGGCATATGTCCTGACTTGGAATCAAACCCATGACCCTTTGGTTTGCAGGCTGGCGCTCAATCCACTGAACCACACAAGCCAGAGCCAGACCTTTTTATGATGTGATTCTCAGTAGCCATGTTGTGCTGAAATCTGCAGGCTTTCAAATAAACTTCTGATGAATCAGAATTTGTTTACAGTTCTATTTAAATGGAACTCTTCTCTCTAGCAGTTGACCTACATTTTCACAGGATAGTGCAAGTTTTTTCTATCAGTCTGACTTGCTGTGGAAAAATAGCAGAACTCATCAATGGAAAGGCCACCTGCTTTCTACACCTGCCCAAGTTCAAGGTCATCCCGAAAAAGGCTAGCATCCTGTGCTTACGAATGTGCATGAAGGTGTTCTGGTCTGGCTGTGTCTCACAGCAGCCCTGCGAGGCAGCTGTCGTGGAGTTAGGGCGACCGCAGTCCAGATTTGGGCTGGAGCTGGGGATTCCCCCAGGGGCTCACTGTGTCCCTCAGGGCCTCCTTGCTGTCAGCCATTGAGATGGACTCTAGCCACCTTGTTTCCTGTGCCTTTCCAAATCATTGGTGGGGCAGAACGTTTCAGAAAAGATGGTTCATTTTCATTGACAAAAAAACCTGTGTAAGTTACTCAAACATGGTCACTGATTAGTAACCTACTTCTTTCCTGACTAGGCGTGGTGTGATGAATGCTCGGGATCCCTGGAGCTCGCTTTTTTAGCTCTTTGTTTCCTGAAGTGACCAGCTGTAACTTGCATCCCTTTTCCATCCTCCCACAGTGCTCCAAGGACAGGCCAGGATTATTGTGGAATGAAATGATTTGACCTCAGTGGGACATTAAAGCAGATGGGCTTTGATCCATGGTGCCAGGGCCAACACCTTTTCCAGGGATGCAGTAACCACCAGCAGAAGGCTAAGCGCCACAGGTTTTAATTAAAGACCTGTGACAGGGAGCACAATCTTACCACAGGGCAGCTTGTGGGGACGGTGAATACAGGTGCAGTGCAGGCCAGGAGCAGAGCAGCGTGGGAGGACCAGGTGCCTGGGCAGGTTCCAGAGCCTCTTTGCCCATATCATTTGCACATACTGTTCCTTTTCTGCTTCAAGGGGTGGCCGTCAGTTTCACAGGACTGCCTCGGGACAGGGGACATCCTGAGAGCTAACCCTTGTGTCCTGCCTCGCAGATAGGCGCCAGTGGTGTGCCATAGCTGTCCTCTTTGTGGTCCTGCTGGTTGTGCTGGTCCTCTTCCTCGTGCTGTGATGGCCCAGGAACCCGGGAGGAGGGCTCTCGGTCTGCCCTGTGCCGGCTCCACCATCCTCTCCTGAAAACAGCCCAAGCTGACTTTCCTTTGTGCGACCCGCCACTGAGGCAGCTCCTCCGTCCCAGTGCTGCAGGCACCGGTGGGAAGGGGCCATAACGACTGCACACTCCTGGCGCCGCCTCTCCTGCCCTGAGGACAGCTTGCCACAGCCTTGCCTCCCTGGACCTCGTTCCCCGTGGAATTCTGAGGAATCCAGAAAAATCTGCAGACTCAGCAAGTGTTCGCCATTGATCCTTCCATCCATCCTTGGCGGCTTCCTCCTGCTCAACAGCAGCCACTGTCCCCTCCAGAAGGACCCCGTCAGGAACGGGGCTCCTCCGTCCCCTCCACTGCCCCTGAGAGCTGGTTTTATGGGGCCAGAAGGCCTAGAAGCAGTTTGTGTCAGAAGTCGCAGTGGTTCTTTCTTCAGGGATAAGGCTGCTTTCCCAGGCGTATCTTTTTGTGGTGAGAATAACGGATGGGAAACAGTGAGAAGTACTGTGCTCTGGGAGGGCTAACACCAGGCATCTGGACTTGGAGGAAGGGCTGCGTGACCCTGAGTGGGCACAGCTGGGCGAAGGGCGGACAAGATCCTGGGAGGTCACAGCCTGGCTGAATTCAGGTGGCTGTCCCCACAGCCTCTCCCTCTCCCCCCAGAGGTGTAATTTTTATTTTTAGGGTGACCCTTAATCTATGGCTGCTGAGCGGCCCACTTGAATGGATTTAGATCCTGTCACACTCTGCCTTGGCGGGATGGGGTTGGGAAGGGGTAGCACAGGTATTACGTGTAGTTAGAAACCGTAATGATAGAAAAGGCTAGTCCTGGGCCAGGCTGTCCTTGCCTTGTGAGTAATGGCAAAAAGGGTAGGCGAACTATTTTTTTTTTTCCCTTTAAGATGACAACTCGATTTTTATCTTCATTCAAATCACTGAGCCAACCCAAATTTAAATAACATATGCTTGAGTTCTAGTTGCTGAGACACTAAACTTCAAGCTCCTGGCGACTCTGTAAATGCTTCCACGTGCACATGTACATAGCATATTTTTATAACCGCCCGCGCCCCCCGCCTCCCACGAATGGCCTAATATTGCAACAGCAGCCAAGCAGCGCCAGAGCCTGGTGGCCAGCTGCATCTTCACCGTCGCCCTTTGCATGTGCAAAATGCAGTGACCTCCGGATAGAGTTCTAGCATTGGCTTCTCACCTCATCATTTGGGGTCCATTCCTAACGTTTCTTAAAGCTTTTTTGTTTGTATTTGTTTTCATTTTGTTTTGGTCTCTTTTCCTATTTTTTGTGATTTGCAATGATGTACTTGCCCAGCTAACTTTTGAATTGCACTTTTTAATAAATATTTGTAACAATTTTTAAAGAAGGGTATTTTCTCATGTTTAGGATAGTGGCAGGTGAGGGATTCTGCACACCTATGAAAGCTAAAAGCAGATTTATAAAACGGAAAGGGTGGTTGGCATCCATGTTTACATTCAACACTGTTTGATATATAAATACTTCTCACGTTAGGAAAAAGGTGATTATTACAAAGGGCTTCAGATGTAGGGTACTAGAATATTTGTTTTACTAAGTTTTGAGACTTAAATAGTCTTCTTACAAACTGAGACCAGGGGCGGTCCTTAGGTTTGCAGCAGAATATACGAGTCTCTGTTGCGGCTTCGTTAAAATGTGGGGCTTGTCCTAGGACTCTCACCCACTCTCCACGCTACACCGAGCGCCCAGATTCTGACCTACGTGACCGCCGCATTTCAAAGCCATGCTGTCGTCTTGCTCTCCCCGGATCTGCTGTGCCCTGCAGAACTGCCGTATGTGTGTATGTCAGGGGCACCTGTTGGGAACACGTCTGACCCTTAATGAATAGATGGATACTCCCCTGTCTTCAGGGACCAAGTTTTGTGACCCCGAGGCTTAATTATTTGTATGGATATATTTAGAATTGACATGCCCACCCCACCAATTTCGGTGTTGGCTATACAGTGACTATTGTAGACCGGACTCATGGGCAGAAGCTGAATAGAGAAACGCTCAGAAAGAGAACATGTGCTGAAAACACGTGCACAAGGCGCAATCTCCCTGTGGGGCCACTGTGGTCCATACTCGAAGCCACCGTTCCTGGCAGCTGCCTCTTCAGGTATTCCCGAGCTGGCTCTGCCCCAGCCAGCACTCCCGGCCCCACTGGCTCAACCCTGGGTCTGAGCCTGTTGCACCTGGACTGGGCTGTTACTGTAGACAAGAGGTCGTTTGAAAGCCCTCCACTCAGCCTCCAAATTGGTGATCAAAGAGGACAAACCAAGGGCTTAGGTTAGGCTTAGGCTGCTAGAATCACATCCTGTACCAGAGCTGGGCTCCTTTCCTCCTTCAGTCTTCACACCTCACCCTATATTCATCACCTAAAGAACTGGCAGAATGAGATGGGTAACAGGGAAAGAACTCTATGTTTATGGGAAGGACACGTCACTAACCACTGACTTGGAGGTAGAGGGAACACTGAACCAGAGTTTGCCAGTATGGGACCCAACTGCAAAAGTAAAACACCCTTGGTTTTCAGTCGAACATTTGACCTCACCTTTGTGTGAACTGAACAGTTCCAGTGCCCCATGTGCCGCTACGGTGTGGCAGCTGTGTTACAGGAGGGTCTTCACGCCTGAGCCCAAGGGGGAGAAACTTGGTGACTTGCCCATCATTCTCTGCTTTTAGCCAGAGTTAAACAGACTGACGGGTTTGGGAGCCAACGACTTGGCAACTTCCCCTCTTTCTCACCTCGTGAGATTAGGGCTGTGAAGAGAAATCCAGTCTAACTCCGAGATAAATCTGTCTCTGTTAAGGGCTGCACCTTCTGTACGTGAAGGCAGCAGAGCCAGGATTCTGCTCTTGGTAATTTTCCTGGCTGTAAAGTGGGACTGAGCTTTCCAGAGAATTCATAGTACTGGAAGATCTAAAAACTGAATGATAGAAAGTTGCTTTTCCACTCTGTGGACTTTGGACTGTGTGGCTTTGCCTTGTAAATGGCGGAACGGATTTGTAAACAACACAAAATTCAGACTCTGGAAAGCTGAAGTTCTAACAATGGGACACACTTCCTTTAATCCTCCCTCCTGTCTTTCTCTTGCTGCCATTTCTTTCCCTCCCAGATATTTTAAGAAATTTTTTTCCCTTGAAGAGTGCTCTTTGTTCATCACGAGCAGAGAGAAGGTGAAACCAAAAGATTTGCAGACTGGGAGGGAGCCCCTTAGCCCCTCTGCATCTTCCCTGACCAAGGGCAGCTCTCTGAGAGTGCTCCGAAGGAAGGCCCTGCGAGGCCTTCATCCCAGAGCCTCCGCTTCCTGGTGCAGGCAGCTGTGTCACCTGGCTGGCATGGTAACCGCAGTGGTCTTCCGCAATGGCCAGCTGCCCTTACCCAGACCCCAACCTTCACGAAACATTTGCTTATGCTCGAAGGAGGCCCTGTTCTCTCAAGGCCTGCCTCCAGCTATCACTCCCAGTGTGCTTACTTGATGATGGTCCCTGGGAACTGCTGTCTGGGGTCAGGTACAGAAGCCAGGAGAGGGGCGAACAGCCCTGCTGTGGCCTTCCCGGTGTGGGGGCTGACGCTCCAGACCAGCTGACTTCTGGGGTTCCTGTCTGACATTAGTAAGCTCAGTGAACTTGATCACTTAGTTCAGTCTCCTTGTTTTAAAGATGAAACAATAGCAGCTCCTCCAACAGACGTGGGAATCATTGGATGCGCTGCATTCTGAACTTGGCCCAGGGCCCCTCACATTCTGGGACAAGCTGGCCTCACCAACATGACTTAAGGGTGGCTGGTAGTACCTTGTCCTGGTCACCCCAGCGGTTTGATACCTTTTGCTATTGGACAAACACCGAAGCTCTGAAAGTGACAGAGGCACCTGGGTCTTGTTGTTGCCATCTACGTATATTTGGGAGTTCTCTGCGTTACAGTCTCTTTTGTTACTGATTCAGATTATTTGGGGAAGTGAGAAAGAAAGAAAAATAACTTGTTTCCCTGTGACTTAAGTACTGGCATTGGTGCTTTCCTTCCGACATGACCTTTGTCCTTCCCGAGGCCGTGCCATGGGAGCTGCGAGTAGATCACCCACAACCTGCCCTACTGCTCGGCTTTCCCGTGGGGCAGTTCATAGACCGGGTTTGCCAGCTGCAGCCAGATCCTTGTGAGGAAGTGTGTTTTACCATTTCATTTTTAAGGTTGAGTGTTCAAACCCAGAAGCCACTTGGTTATTTCGGAGGTGTTAGACATTAGACCACCCAGCTTCTCGGTTCTCTGACCACAGCTTTCCTGGCTCTGGTGGCAGCCAGGGCTCCTCTCCAGCCAAGCTTTTTATCAGCCCCAGGGTGTGACCAAGTTCAAGGTGGTTTTTTCCTGCTCTGCAGAAAGTAGGTTTAGCTGAGACCCACTACTGAATGGCAGTTTCAGCCATGCAAGTAAGGTCTCTTCTGGGAGAGGCAGACATCCTAATCCTCAGGAAAACACAGTGCTCTGTCGTCCATGTGGGGTGAGGAGAGGCCAGCCAGGTGTCCCTAATGAGCTACTGGGCCTTCTTGCATGGGAAATGCCATGTGATTACGTCCTAACTGGCCTAGGCTGGGAGAATGCCCAGAGGGAGGGGCAGCCTGGAAACCAGGAAAGGGCCAAAGAAAGCAAGCTGTAAATGATTATGGATTCATTTTCTTGTTAAGTGGAAATACGATTTTACTGGCTTTGTTATTAGAGATGAGTATAATTTAAACATAGAATGTATACTACATGGCAGTGCTCAGCAGGACTAAACTATCATATTTTTCTTCCAAGGATTAATAACCTTATAGTGTTTCTTTTTAAATAACTAGAAGGTACAAACTAAAGAAGTGAGATCAAAGATTAGAAGTGAAAATGCTTGGGTGATTTCCAGACTGTGCTTCCCCTTGTCCCCAACCCCAGCAGACTGCCAGAGGCCTGGTGTCAGAAGTTTACAGCCCTTGCCACAGGTAGATAGGTCTTGCTTCTCTATATGGTGGGTCTCCAAGTGTAGGATCAGCAGCAGCAGCATCCCCTGGGAACTTGTTGGGAATTCAGATTCTCAGGCCCACCTGACCCTCGGGCTCCCAGAGGGGGTGGGGCCAGCAGGCCGTGTTTTGTGAGCCCCCCAGGAGCTCCTGAGCAGTTTCCAGCTTGAGAACCACTGCTACTGCTTTGCGGGATTCAGGCTACAGTCAGCCATCCCTGCAAGATAAAGCATCTCCCACGGCATTCGCTGCGGTCCTGACATTAAACAAAATTTGATGACACTATAAACTGGAAAAATATTTTTAAATACTCGTGTGAAATGAAACTTCAGCTAGCTGTCCTTTAAAGTGATATTTTTACACCCAAAGTCTATCAGCAGTGTTTTTTTTTTCCTGCTCTTGAAATCATGTTACAACTGCATAAAGGATACTATTCAGTATTAAAGAGAAATGGAGAGACCATGAGCTTTGTCCTGGCTTGTTTTCTTTTTCTTTAAAGTTTGGTTGGTTGTTTTTTTATTCTTTTCATACCTAAACATGGCTTCTCCCTGCCTTGGCCCCCCACTACTAAATATGGACATGAGCATACACCTGGGGTGGGAATGTCTGTGGCTGCTGGAAAGCCAAATGTTACACTGTGCTTTCTCTGGCTGGGCTGGTTATATGGATTCCTAAGTCCTTTACCCCCACCTCCTGAAGTGTCAGCAAATAACACTGGCCACCGGAGCCTGTAGCTGGAAGCCCCCGCCCTCAGTCCTGCGTAAGATGACGGGAGGCAGCTACATACGCTCCCTAGAGGCAGGGATCTGCAATGTGCTGGCCACAATCATCCTCACTTGTTAATTGGGCACCTTCATTGATGTGCCAGGCACTGTTTTAAGTACTTTGTCTGGATTAACATACATAACACTTAAAAATGGCTGTATGGAAGAGTGATGATCTGATCAGATTTGATGATGAGGAAACTGGGACACAAGTAACTGACTCAAGGGCAAACAGCTGGTGAGAGGCAAAGCCACTTACTGTGCTGCAGTGCCTGGCACAGAAATTGGCACCTCTGTGCATCCCAAGTCCTGGGCCTGGTTTCCCCTAATATGGTAACAACCAGCTTAGGAAGGAAAAGGCAAATCAGCATACTGACGAGCCTCACTAAAGGCATATGTGCTTATTCTGAGGATCATGGTTCATACCCAAGGAGGAAATGGCTATATGCATCCTCTCCTGAAAGCACATCACTGCGCTGCACCCCACGGGGAAACATGGACTACGGTGTGGACAAGGAGAGCAGCTGAATCTGCAAGTGCCTTGGCTCCACTCATGGCTCTGCTGTGTGGCTGTCATTCAAAAGGTTCCCACTGGCTGCAGGTCTTACATAAACCTCACAGGGGAAAGGTGAAAAGGCAAGACTGGAGGCAAAGTGGAACACAGGACGGGGAGACCAGTTCATGGTGGGGCCACAATGTGTTTACTGACCCAGTGAAATTAGTAACCCTTGATCCTTGGTCCCCAGGGTCTCAGCTGTCTGGGAGTAGGGCCCCTCCTACCAAGGTGCTGACACCCAGAACCTTAGCGGTGGCTCCTGTTTGGAGCAGGCACAGGCAGAGCCTAAGCAAAAAGCCCCCACTAGTGTGCCTCTCAGCGGGGGTGACGGGCCCCAGAAGCCACCTTGGACCTGACTTCTGCATAGGTGTTTCCTCCTTTCCCCTTCCCTCCCTCCCTCCCCCTCTCTATGCACACCATTAAATGCTTTCTCTGTCTCCGCTCACAAAAGTCACATTAAGATTGGCCGGCCCTTGGGAAGGGGCTGTCAGCTCTTCCAGGAGCAAATTTCTCAAATTTTGCATTTCATTAGAAAACACCAGTGCTTCTGGCCAACATTTGATCTGATGTGCCAGGCAGGCCTTTGACTGAGGCACCAGGGACCTGACAGGGAGCAAAACTCTGGGTTTAGTTCTCACAACCCCACAAGGCCCATGTTATACCTGAAGACAGGCATGGAGCAATTAAGAAATCTGCCCAAGGATACAACTAGTAAGTGGTAGAACTGGAACCCAAGTCTGACTGGATCATTACACTGCATCCCTTAACAGAAAAAAAGATACTATTCAGATTTCAGTGGTGGCAAGCGGATGTTTCACTAAGCCGACTTTCTAACCAGAGAGATGGTGGAGGAAAGATAAGCAGTGAAAAGACATGGAAAGAGCTGTGGTACAAGTCCACAGCGGATTAAAGCACTGAACTCCAGCTGTGCCCAAGATGAAACATGGACACCATCTGCCCCGGACCTAACCACGTCTCAAATCCTGTAAGCCCAGAGTGGAGTTGAAGATAACTGGTCAAGGACCTCAGGCTGGTCAGTCTTGATAAAACACGGGAGTGGGCAAAAGGAGGTTTATAGTTCGTGCAGAAAAAAGACATGCAGGTTACTATTGTTACAATAGCTTTAACAACTCAAAATAATGTCACAGTGCAACTGTAAATCTACTTTTGTCCAGCCCTGCGTGTTCGAACTTTTGTCTATGAGGCTGGAGATGTATGCAAAGGTGAGTCAAATTTGTCACGTCCACTCAGAAAGGCCTGGAGACTCAGGCCAGGTTGTGCAGGATGAGAGTCACAGTTGCAGCGTCTGCATGCGGCTGCGAGCGCCCGGGCCTCTAATGTTCCTTGCTCCTGAGAGAACACCAGAGCAGGTGGAGGCTGCGGAGGCTGCGGTCGGCTCTTCCGGGAAGATTATCTGCTCACCAGGTGGAGCAGGACCACCCATCTGGGCCTTCCACTGCAGCCCTTGGCACACTGGTCGGTCTCCTTCCCCAGCTGCAGCTGCCTCCACCTGGGGCTACGGGCTGCCCAAGGGCAGGACAGGCCTCTCCCCAGTGCCTGGCACTGGGCCAGACACCTAAGGGCAGCTCCACACTGTGAGTTGGGGCCTGAGCCCAGACTGCAGAAGGATAGGACAAAGGCAGGTCCAGCAGGCAGCCTGGCATCCATGGGAGAGCCCCAGATACCCTCCAGGCCTGGCAGGGCAGCTGTTAAGGTCTGGCTCCATGGGCAGATATCAGAGCCAATCCCAGCAGCCCCCTCCTCTGGGCCCAGCACTCCGACCTGGTCAAATCCACGGCCTGAGAGAGCTGGGCACAGCTTCTTGCCAATGAAGACTGCTGCCATTTCTAAGCAGGTGCTCTGGCTCTATAGGAAAGACGGAAACTTCACAGAGGATTGGAAGGTGGTGGGGGGTGGGGGTGAGGTGGAGAAACGTCTGACAGCAGGGCCTTTTGAACAGCTCCAGAACCAGCTTGGGGATTTGGGTGGGAAATGGATTGGGCACCGGGGAGGTCCAGTTGTTGCCAGGTAAGTTTGGTGCAGGATAAAACAGCAATTCTACATTAAAAGAACCACAATAAAAAAGCGCTTGGTACCAGTCTCTATAAGAACTAGGAAAAGGAGCTAACGTGAGCACAAACGTGTCAGGGAACACTTCCCAGGGCAGGCACCTCTAATATTTTTGAAGGCAGCCAGGGGGCTCATGGGTGAAACAAGGGAAAGGTGTTCCAGCAAAGGCACCAAATAAACTAATCAGATGGATAGGTGATGCCCGGATCAGGGAACCAACAACCCAAGCTCTGGACATTAAATAAATACCCACGTGGGAATCCTGTGGCCTGGAGACCAGTTTGGAGAACCAGGAAGTTCAGTCATATTGCACTCCACCCTGGCACAGGGGCTTCCCCTTGCTGACAGGGATGTAAGGTCAAGGATGCCTCTTTCCCAGGGGCCAGGTGCAGTGACCAGCCACCAGGCCTGGGAGAGTTTGGGTAGCTACCAGCAGGCAAGGCAGCTCATGACCCACCACAGGGATGGAGGGACCAGGCTCCCCCACACTTCCCACTCCACCTTTAGCACCCAGGGTGAGATCTTTACTGCCCTCCAGACCAGGGCCATGAACGACACTAAATTACAACTCAGGACACACACCTGAAAGAAGCATTTCCCAACAAAACCTGCTCTTAACTTGTGAGAGGCACTAATTTTTTTTTTTAATGCTGGTCTCAACCCACAAAAGACAGTTCTTGTGACCTACAAGTGAGTTATGCCTAGTTTAGAAACACCCTGGAAAGAGCGCGGCTCGTGCTTCTTCCTCCCCTGCGCCTCCCTTCCTGGCAGGCAGGTGGGAATGCCAACCCCATTTCCCTGTAGGAAAACCGAAGCAAAGCCCCTATACTGGCCCTCGTGAAGGTCAGCAGAGGGGCCACGGCTCTGCCCACAGTCTGTGTGGGCACCTGAGCGGATGCCCAGTGGCCTCCAAGCGAAGCGAATCCCACAGGGTCCCCAAAGGGCAGATGGAAGCAGGTGGGGAATTGGGGGGCAGGTTCAAGTCCTGCCTCTGCTAACGACTTGCTGTGTGTCCTTGGATAAGTGACTCAACCTGAGTCTCTGGCTCCTAGTTTTTAACCGGGAGAAAAGTGGTCCCTCCCTCACAAAATTGCCCCAAGGAATCAGGTTTGTATCCTTACAGCCCCCAACAGAGCTCTGGAGTATTTGCGGAGCAGACTGCCCAGCGATTGCACGTGCCCTAATTCCCAGGTTGATCCTGATTTTCCATATTCGATCCACGCCTGCGGCTCCCCCTTCACGCGTGAAACTTCGGGATGCTGTTCGCACCGGGTCCCCATCCCTGCTCCCCATCCCACACCTCTGCCCGCTACGACTCCTCCCCTGGCTGCCGCCTTCGCTGCCAAATTTTAGCGGGTCTCTGTCACATTGTTCCCAGAGTTTGTCCCTCTCTGCCCCCGGCCCTCCCACCCTGTGCGGATCCTCAAGGGCAAAGTCAGGATATCTTCGTCCCAGCCGATGTACGGGGTAGGGTGGGGAGTGTAAACCTAACCCCCACGTCCCAAGAATCCAGGCCAAGAGCGCACTCCCCTTTGCACCGCTGCCCCTCTGCCATTTCAGACAGAGTTCCAGCGGAGGCGAGGGAGGGCGCGACCAAAGCTGGGAAGGCCAGCAAGGCCGGCGCCTCCCAGTGGCCGCGTGGCTGAGATGGCATGGCGGGCGCAGAGCCCCACCCGCATCCGAGCCTAGTCTCCCCTCGTGAAGTGCGGGGGCGACTGGAGCCTGGGGAGTGGGCGCGGGGCCAGAGCCGGAGCACAGTCACTGGCCCGCGACTTTCCTTGTCTCCCCGCCCAAGCCCGGCACCTGGAGCAGGACGCGCCTGCCTGCGGAGGAGAGAGGCCCCTGAAAACAAGTCAAAACAGGTGGTGGCGGGGGCGCGGCCTGCCCACGACCGCCCGGCTTCTGAACTCGGTGTCACCCTAAGGATATTGACTTGTATGAGGCCAAAGTTGGTGCCACTTTCTGTGCCTCCTGTGAATGGAGGTCTGGACACATTAAACTGCTGCGGGACGGGGGTGGGGGCACAGGTGAGACACAGGAAACAGCCACACCTTTGCACATGACACTCATTTTCCTTGCCTGAATGGCATCCTTTCTCTTCCCCTTCTTGTGAGTTCCCACCCATTTTACAAAACCCTACGTGGGCGTGCCTCCCCCAAGCCTCCTGCCCCCCAGCTGACCCCAGACCACCCCCAGGTGCCTTACCCCACGCGCGAAGTGCCAGATTCTCTTGCTGCACACACCTGGCCTGACGGTAGCGGTTCAGCGTCTGTCCTAGGTTCTGGCGGCTTGAAGTAGGGCCCGGCTTTCTCACCGACCTGAGCTCCTGCCTGGCACGTGGCCTGGATCCTAGTTCTAAGTGAGGGTTCTGATGGTCCTGTAGGGGACACAGGGCTGGACCCTGGGCAGAAGAAATGGGGAAGGTCAGGAAGACATCTGGAGGAACCAAAGTCCCCTCCCACCTACATAAGACAGGGCCCTGGCATCGCTTTACCCCGAGGAAAGAGCGCCTCTGCCCCATTGAAATCAGAGCAAGGCAGGTCTACCTCTCAGTCCAGAATGCCACTCCCCCTGCTCCCTCCCCCCATGTCTTCTAACAAGGGTTTTCTGGTGGGGGCGGGGCTGTAGTAGGAAGAGTGGGCTCTGCATCAAAGGGGCCAGGTCTGAACACCCCGTTACTGTTGCTGATCTTAGTTCTCCATCTGCAGAAATGAAAACAATAAACAACACATCCTGGCAGAACTACTTTAACGACAAAATAAGACGTGCCAAGAGCCTGGTCACGACCTGGGAGGTAATAGATGCACAATGCTCAGAACTCCTGAGACCTCTCCCTGTCTTGCCCCAGACCCAGCGGCCCTATTTCCTTCCATTTCTTCCCTACTGGGGCTGGAAAGGCAACTTGCCATTACCTTACAAAGAAAACAGAGGAGCCTTTTTGCCCTCAGAAGCTTTTTCAGCATGAAATTTCTCCAACGTTTCATGACCTCTGTCATCAAACGTTTGCTACTACCAACCTAGGGCGGACAGGAGTGCAGAAAGAGGAGAAACCATGCAGCCAACAGTTCGCAAACCAGGAAAACAACGCACACACCTAAAAACCAAAATGGTTCCACTGATGCACACTGGAGGCTGCCTTTTATAGAAAGTCCCGCCCTAGTCTCTGATTGGCCCATTTTCATGCAAATGAGGAATCCAAGTTTGCACAGTCTGAGTGCCCCAAATAGCACTGTCCTCATTGGTCAAAAACATGTGTTCCTATTGGTCATTATGGAGCTGCTCTGATTGGTCCCTAAAGATGCAAATAAGACTACTGCTGTGCAGTTCTGAGTGGATGGGTCAGGTCAGCCCATTGGTTGAAATACGATTCCGGGACCATCTTTATAAGGCACGGCTCAGGATTCAAGAACGCACTGCCACAGGCTTGCTTCTTTAGTGTGTGGGTTTCTGGGTGTGCAGTGTGCCTGAGGGACCTCGGCAAAGAAAGGCTGCTAGGCTCTGATTATGAATTTGGGTCCTGTTAACCACAAGGAGTCCGTTTTGGAAGGTAGACATCTTCTAGAGTCAACATCCTAAGGCTAGGAACTGGGGTAGAGGAGTCATCAGGTTTTCCCCATGCCTGTAGGTTCCTGCTATGGGCTCATTTCTACACTTCAGAGGCCCTGGGTTGGTCTGTGAGGTGTCCCAGTGCCTTTTTCACACCCTGAAGTTCCAAGTATTTGTTCTCTTGGCCCCTCTGCTCACTGCTACAGCCCTCACATTATCCTTTCATTTCGCAGCCCAGGTGCTCCCAGCCTCCCCATCCTGCCATGCTGTGGCAGTGTCACTGGCTCCTGTGGATAAGACCTTAGAATGGGAGAACACTCTCACTCCACAGGATGGCCGTCCCATCCCCTTGCCACCTTCCCCTGAGGCCACATGCCTCCTTTGGTGACTTCACTCCCTGAAAGCTGCTTAACTGTCAATTTTAACTGAATTCTACTGAAGGCTGTGCTTGTTTTTAAGCATAGCCCACACGCAGCCATGTTCTAAAACAGCCCTGACTGCCCACTTCATGCCCCACCAGTTGCACCAATTCAAGGTCCCGCTTTTTTTAAAAAAGTTTATTAGCTTCATTCCATCTCCTGCTCATAAACACACCTTGCTTAGGGCTCCTCTCCCAGCCCTAGGACTGGCTCTGGAGGTGTCTGCATCCACCCTGTCACCCCAACACCGGGTGCCAACCCACCTTCCCCTCTGGCATGCCCCACGCAGCCCACTGCTGTGCCTGTGTCCTCCCTCTTCGTCTCCTCCCCAGACCCCTGCCTGTGGCTAGTGGAGGTCAAGTGAGCAAGCAAGCATCCAGACCAAAATACATGCAACTCAGGATAGGAGAAGCTTCATATTTGCTTTTTAATAAATTAAAACAGACACATGGCCATCCACTCCCAGAGTCCTAACTCTTTAGGCAGTGTTCCGACCTAGAGAGGGGAAGCGACCAGGTGGGACAGCCCACCCCCGTGGCCTGTTGGCCTGGCCACAGCTGCTATCAGGGAGTCTGGGTGGAGAGCTGTGGCTGGGGACAGCCTGGCACTAGCTGCACCGAGTGTCCAAGCTCAACAGAAGGAAGACAGAGGACCTCCTGGCCAGGCTCCTTGATCTGGGTAGGGCAGAGGGCAGGGCGGTGGGGACAGAGCTGGTCTGTTCCATCTCTCTAGCCGAAGCTGCACTTCCCTGAAATTGGTCCGTTTCATTTTTTTCCTTCAACCTTAAGTATCACAAAAAATTATTAGTATTCTGGTTACCAGATAACATTTCCCAGACGTTCTCGCACCAGACCACATATTCCAGTTTGGTTTGGAATATGTGGTCAACGGCTGCAAGGCTGTTTCCCTGGGGCACTTTGCCCATTTCTCAAAAAAGTGCCAAGGTGTGGCGTGGGAGCTGGGAGGAACAAGACTGAAAAAGGCAGGTTCCGGGCCAATGTGGCCCAGCACTTTCTTTGGCTCTGGAGTGTGGGAGGCACAGGGACCCTTGCCAAGGAGTGGGATGGGACCTGGAGGTGAGGTGATGCTCGGGGGGCCCACCGAGTGACCGAGGAAACTCTCTCCTTCCCTTGCTAACAAAGGGGCAGGAAGCCACTGACACTGCCTTGGGCACAGGCACCATCTCTTCCTTGTTCTGCATAAATTACATCCTTAAACAAAATATACAAATTGGCTCCTTCTCTCTCCCTCGGGTGGTCAATCAGAGAAGCCTGGCCACAGCTGAGGGCATTCCATGCCACCCTGCCCTTCCAAGCAGTTTTGTGCATTCTCAGTCATCCTCCCGGGCAGTTCATGGCTTCTGATGAGGTGACAGTGAGGACCAAAGCACCTCTGGGTCATCGCCGAACAGGCCTCTGCCTCAGCACACGAAGTGACAAGTTCTCTGCATGGGCCAGGAGCTCCTCAATGTGAGCCAGTCCCAACCCGGCAACCTTGGCCCCATTCACCTCGAGGATCTCATCCCCCACCCCCAGCAGCCCCGAGTACAGCTTGGCCATGCTCGCGTCGGCCATCTCCTGCACGTAGAAGCCTGCAAAGGAAAACAAGAGACTTTACCAGGTGAAATTAGGCACATGCAGCTCTGGCATGCTGACCAGAGGGTGCTGTTTGTGGGGAAGTGGGGGCAGGTGCTCATACAGGGCACTTCTGCACGCACATGCACATGCACACTCTCATTACCACTCAAAACCACAGCTGGCTTTACACGTAGATATGGTGTGCCCACCTCCATGGTACAACTTTGTACCTCCATCTCCCGTTGGAAAATGCCCCCAGTGCAAAGAATGCTTTCAGCTCTAATTATTCATATACACCCCAGTGTGAACAAGCTAATCTTAGCTTTTTCTGAGATAAGCTTTGATTGTAGAATAGAGAGGAAAATAATGTCTAAAAATTAAGAAAAAGACCTATGGGTGCCTGGCACTGTGCTAGGTGGCCCTCACAAACAAGATTCACTGCTGCCCCCAAGTCGCTGGAGTAGGGGTGGAGGGAAGGCACCACTGAGGTAGCTGAGGTCCCATCCAAGCCTGGTTTGCTTCACAGAATTGCCTAGAGCAGGCCCTGGCCCCAGTCTTCCTGGAATATGGTTCCTCATTTGGAATTTGGGGTTCTCTGGGCAAAAGCCCAGAAACATAAAAATCTTACCCTACTGTTTAAAGCCCTGTGTGTCACTTTCCCCTTCTTCACACACCCCCTCTCCCCCATCCCCCCACCTGCTCCGAGAGGCCCTGCCTGGCCAGCATGACCATTCCTGAGTCTGAAGTGCAGCGTGAGCCTGGGGAGAACCCGATTTTCCTCATTCCCCTGTTCCAACTGGGGCCTCAGGGCTGGCTAGCCTGAGTGTCCCTGGTCTCTCCTGGCCACACAGTGAAGGACAGTCTGGCAGAGGGAGCCCTCTCACCACAACTTCTGCTTAAAGCCTTTCAACCCCCTCAGCTGCCTCCACCTGAGAGATTAGAGGAGGAGCAGGCTCTTCTGGGGAAGGCTGAGGGAACACAGCCCTGGTTGCTGGAGCACTACAGGGGGCAGCTTGTGTGGCTGACAACACCCACAGAACTCACAGGGGTGGCTTAGCACCACCTCAATGCCCTCCTTGCTCCCCAGCCGGCTGGGTTGGCTCCCTCCACATGAATGCTGTGCATTACTCCCCACCTCCTCTTCCTAGAATCAGCTTCCTTAGAAGAGACTCACTCAAAAGGGCATCTTGTCCCATTCCTCAGTCTCTGACTTGAAGCCGTTTGACACATCTGGGACCCATGGGAAGTCATCTCTCTGGTCCACTCAGCCCAGCTTTTTAGGCCCAGCCCTAACAGTCAAGCTTTTCAGAGCCCATCCTCTGAAATTTGGTTTTCAGTGTGCACTGAAACCTCCACAAGGCACCCAAAGTTTTGTAGCTCTAGGTTCAGCAAACCCAATCTTTTGGCACATTCCCTGCCCCTGGATGGAGCCATGGAACTCCCTTTCGGTGCTTCTCAGCCACCCTGAGCCTTTCCTGCACGGGGCCTCCCTCCTGACAAAGGACAGCTGCCGTCTCCACTGCACAGGCTTCTCTCACAGCCCTTGCCCTGCCTTTCACCTCTTCTGTCTGGTGTTCAAACTGCTGGCCTTGTCTGTCTGCATGTTGGAAAAAGGCAGGTAAGGTGGGGAGGGGCGGAGCCTACAGAAATGGCTGCTCTACAGCAGGGTGTGAGGTGGGGAGTGATGAGAAAACCAGAAAGAATGCAGCCAGAGCCAGACCAGACACTGATGTCATGCTGGCCATTTGGGGGAGACTCTGGGGTGGGTTTCACAACTGAAAGTCATGACAAAAGTATGACAGCGAGACTGCTTTTGTAGGTGTTTATTGTCTGCTTGACACGGCCTTTGTTAAGGGTGTGTGATCTTGCTGTTGTATTAGGAGCTGTCATCTCATGCTTGTGTACAACCTGGGGGTGATGGGCAGCAAGTTAAGCCAGCGTCCTGATGTTTTAGTGAGGAATGCAAACCAACCCCAGCTCACAGCCCTCTGAGGCCCAGGAAAAGAGACTCCTGGCTGCTGGAGGATGGCCTGTGACAAGAAGGCACCGCACCAGCCCTGTCATGCATGCATGAAGATCTATGTGGCATCTAACGGCCAGGTGCAGCAGCAGGGGCAGGATACCATCAGGGCAGGACAGGGGAGAGCTCTCACCAACCCAGGTGAGGGGTGCCTGGGGGAGCAGGCCAGGGCAGAGCCCAAGGAGCCCTTGGTGATTACAGGCCTCTGCCCATCAGAACTCCATGACAGGTAATGGGGGAGGGGCATGCACTACCTGCTAAGGGGTGTGAAGGGACTTTGGAGGAGGATGGGGGGCAGAGTACATGCCTGGTTGTGCATGATATCACACTGACATGATGCAGATCATGTAGGTTCCCATCTGGAGTGCTGCTCCCCAAATACATTCTTTTTCTGAAGCAGAAAGGGAAGAAAAGCGCCAGGCACTTTTCTCTGTACATCATTGAATGCTCCTCCTGACTCTCCCAGGGTCCGGGAGACAGGGTGCATGTGAACATAACCCTCAGAAGCCAGCCCCCAGGGAGGGACCTGGGTGCACAGACAGGCAGGCACACGCCTTGTGCCCAGACACACTCAGCAGCTGCAGGAGGGAATCGTTTAAACACCTCAGCCACATCAAAGGGATCGCCTCTCAGAACCGGCAAGCACAAACAATCTCCCTCTGGCTCCCCAGTGAAAAGCTGGCCTTCAAGATTCTGTTTTCAAGAATGACATCAGAGAGACAGTGAGGTCAAGCCTGCCAAGAGCTACCCCCTCCAGCAGCCCCATTCCTTGACTCTTCAGAAATAACCCATGTGGGGAGAACTGCAGTCCTTTTGATAAGAGGCTCTTGGAGCCCAGAGCTCCACTGCTCTGCCAAAGAGCAGAAAAAAGCCTCTGACCACAGCCAAAGGCACCTTGTGGTTTGCTAAGGTCCCAGGGCTGTGGGGCCCCCAGGGACCCCTGGGGTCCCAGCCCAGAAAGCACAGAGAACCTACCTGAGTCCCGGCGCCCATTCCCAGAGGCCACGCGGAAGCCAAAAGTGCCCTCTGGGGAGCGCTGTAGCTGCAGCTGGCTTGTGCCGTCTGGGAACACCTCCACCACACGGCCCACTGTACGGGCCAGGCTCGGGGCACTCACATCCTCCACGCTGAGTGCACGCCGGGGCGGGGCCTTGGCTAACCTGCAAGGGGACCCAGACGGAGTGAGGGCAAAGAGGGCGACACTGGGCTCCAAGCCCTTGTTGGCGTAAAGATGACTGGGGCCTCTCCACGGTGCCACCGAAGACTGGGGCTCCAGCTAAAGAGCTCACCCGGGCTGAGCCTAGCATGTTCCCACAGCCACCAGAAGCTGCTCAGAGCCTGTTGCCAAACCAGGGACCCCCCAGGTCAAGAGCATAGTTTCCCATCTTTTCAGGTGCAGAGCTTTCTCTGAGACCCTGAGGAAGATATAATTTTACATAAAATTTCCAGGAGTTAACGGGCACCCTGAAGTCCCTCCATGGAGCTCCAGGTAAGAGAGGGTGCTCTGATGGAGCTCATCAGAGAGGGTGGGGCTTCTCCAGGCAGGGTCACAGGTCAATGGCCCCTTTTGTGGTCTCTGTCTCTAGATCTTTAATTTGGTCTTTAGGTCTCTGAGCATTCTGGTTTCAAGATGTCATCAGACAGCAGAGTGATGGAGGAATCAAACTGTCCTACTGCACCCCTTCCAGCACTGCACACCTTCGCAGAGCTCGATCGCACAGGACACGAGCGATAAGGTGTGGGCTCCATGACTTCTATGGCACCTGAGGATCAGAGAGTTGGCTTCCCTTTCTCCTAAAAGGGATCCCCATTCAGGGCCCTGCTGCTGAGGCAAGGCCTCCGAGGAGCCATAAGATTTATGGCTCCACTGTCCATTTTGAGTTTGTCCTCCAAAGCACTTGCCCACTTGCTCACTCTTACCTGCCAGATTCACTGTGGTCCCCTGGCTCCCCTATCAGGTACAGGCTGGACCTGTCCACCTTGCCACTCAGCAGAGAATGGAGGTTCTGAAAGGAGGCAGCTTTCCGATGTTGGTGAGGGGGTGACACCTAGTGGTAAAGAGCCAATATTGCAGGTCAACCTGGCAAGGGGTTGACGGACTTAATCCCAACCATGAACCCCTAAGGCCCTCTCTCAAAGTAACATAGCAGTTTTTGTCATTATTTCAAAGTGCTCAAAAGGAATCATCATAATTTACTCAAGTAGTTGGGCTAACACAGACGATTTGAAGCTTCAAGTTTTTGGGGGGGGGGTTGTGCTGAAATAAAAACAGTGCGATAACACTAAGTATCTCACAAATTAAGAAAATACGATTTTCCTGATGAGAAAAAAGTGAAGGCAAATTAATTATAGAATAAGAAACACAATTTTAGAGTTAGAATCTTAAATATTGTTTTGTGGTTCTTTTGTATCCCTTTTATGATCAGTTACATTCAATTTTTTTTTATCTAAGTGTGCACCTTAAACCATTGTGACTAAAAAGATGGAAAAGACCAAAGTCCCTCAAGGAGTCCCCCCCTCCCGTGAGGGATGGGCCACAGAGAAGTCAGAAGCCCTAAATGCAGTTGTAAGTGCTCAGCTGAAGTCACGGACGATGTACAGGGAAGCAGAAAGAGACTCCAGGGCCACGAGGGGAGCTGACCCCCGAGTGAGGCTGGAAGTACAAACTCTGCAGGTGAAGACAGAAGTGGGATGCTCCAGGTGGAAGGAACAGCAGGTGCAAAGACATGAAGCGAGAGAAAGCAGGGTAGGCGCAGGACCACACTCATTGGCTGGGTGGCTACGCTGCAGAGGCGATGGGAGATGGGCTGGAGCCTGAGGTCAGCCCTGGAGGGACTGTGTATGGCCTGCTAAGGGCGCCCCTAAGTGATGTTCATCAGAGGAGGGACAAGATCTGATCCGTGTTCTAGAAACTGACGCAATGAGGAGGCCATTCTGAAGGTGGGGGGTGGGAATAGTAGCGACAGAGGCAGGGAGAAGCAGACTTTTAAGCAAATATTACCAATGTTCATTACATTTGGAGCCCATGCTCTGGAGAAATAAAGCGTATTATCCAGAAACTTAAGTTGCAGGTAGTGGGTGAGTGCTGATTTGTATCAAAGGTTGAGAAGGCTTCCTGGGAGAAGTCATGTTTAACTCAGACCTGAAGGCCAGGCAGGAGTTCCCTGTGGAGGACAGCCTTCCAGGTGTAGGTTCAAAGGTAAAAAGCCACAGCCAATGGAGGATGTGGGAGCAGCCAGCGCGGCCGGGTGTGAGAACAGGGCCACTGCCCACTCAGGAGGGCACCGTGGAAACGAGCCGCTGCAGCATCCGCCCACCCTCCCACCTCACGGAGGGAGGTGGCACAACAGTCTAACAGGAAGTCATTCACCGTGAGTGAAGTCACGAATATTTTTGGGTGGGACAGATTCTTCTTTAATCTTCTTTTTCCAGTTCTTGATTTCTGCTGCTCAGCCTGCCCTGCGCTTGCTCCCACCCTTTCTCGCCAGCTCACTTTCCATCCTCACCCACTCGGCTCACGTTGCCCACAGCACCTCCACTGCACTGGCATTGCTGTCACCTCCCTCGGGGGTTTATAGAGACCAGAGCTCTGAGGGCAACACACCAGGCAGCCCGGCTCAGACACACGGGGGCCAAGCATAACCATGTGGGGAAAGTCGGCCTGGAGTTCGGTGTGACTCCAGGCTCCTCTTCCCAGCTTGTGGCTGATCTGCTTCTGTTTCTTTGCCTTCCATTCATTCACCCAGCAAATACTTTTTTAAAAATCCTCATCCAAGAACATGTTTAATGATTTGAGAGAGAGAGGCTGCAATCAGTTGCCTCCCGTATGCACCCCAACCAGGGAGTGAACCCTGTAGTCTAGATATGTGTCCTGACTGGGAATTGAACCCGCGACCTTTTGGTAAACAGAATGGCACTCCAACCAAGCGAGCCACTTGGTCAGGGGCATCCAGTAAATACTCACTGAGTGCCGACCGCATACCAGGTAGTGTTCCTGGTATCAGACCAGAATGGAATTTTCATTCAGTCCGAAAATGAAAGGCTCCAATACCCCAAACTACAATCCCCTGCTTCCTTCTGCCCAGGGAAGGGAATAGGGACTAGAAGAACACACATAATACCTAGAAATGCCTGGAATAGTGCAGGGTTTTTAGAAACCTAGCTGAGAGCGAGCTGCTGTTGGTTCATCCTCCAGCAAGTGGGGAGAGAGCACTCAGCAGGGCTGCCTGCATCCACTCACTCACTCACTCATTCACTGTGCATGATGTCTACTACACTCGCCATTGTGCTAAAGATTGGGGGTGGAAAGATCAAATGGTGTTCCTTCAAAAAAGTCACACTCCAGTGGGAAGAGAAAAACAAAAGTCAATTAAAATACTAAGTGCAAATTCCAGCCAGGAGGGAAGGCCAGGGTAAGATGCAAACAAGGAGCAGAGGGTGCCCACCCCCCACCCCAGCTGCCCCAGCTCAGCCCAAGGAGGGTAGGGAACAGCTTCCTGGAGGAGGCAATGGCTGAAGTGTCCACGGATGAGCAGACATTAGCAGGTAGAGAAGGTGGGAGAAACATTTCACAGGAAAGTTCAAAGTTAGACAGTGTGTGGCCTTCATTACAGAATTTCAAGGTCAAGGACAAGTGGGACTGAGTGTTAGAAGGACAGCGGTGAGAGATGAAAGTGTCAGATCATAGAAACCCTGCGGCAGTGTCCTGAGGGTGATAAGAGACCAATGGCCTCTGTTCAGCAAGGGAGAGGCAAGGCCAGATTTGCGAGTCAGAAGGACCACTCTGGAAGCCAGTCAGAAGGTCTGGAGGTAATCCAGGTGTGAGGTGACTTGTGCTAGACTAAGAGGCACTGTGGCCATGAAGAAGGTTCTAGAATGACCAGGCAGTAGACTCCAGGTCTTGGCAGAGGTGGTAGAGTTGAGGGAGGGGAGAAGGAGGAGTCCAGGATGAGCCCAGGCCAGGCAGCTGTGGTGGGGGCGGGGGGGATTTGAAGTGTGAGATGCCACTGCCTGCAGTGATCACCTGTGGGAGGCCAGGAGGCTCCCCTTCTCCCCCTTGGCCTCCTCAGGCTGCCTCCTCAGCACTTCATTTCTCCTTTCACCTTTCATTCCAATGATGGCCCCACACAGCCTTTGCCTGGGCACTCGGGACTCACCAGACGCAGGGACTGTAACGATGGGGCTCTCTTCACTTTGGGGGTGCTGGCGTGTGAAGCCGGGCCAGGCGCAGGGGGCTGCAGCTGCTCCACACTGTAGCTGCGGGACTTGCCCAACTTGGGCCGTGAGCCCTGGCCCAGGGCCAAGAAGAACTTTTTCAGCCCCAGGGTGGCGCTGCTGCTGGTTTTCTTGTTCCTGTCAGGAGGGGCAGCTGAGGACAGGCTTGGTCCTGCACTGACCCCAGGTAGTGCTCTGCAATGCAAGGGTGGACATGAGGTGGGGGGCGAGGGCCAGGGAGGCGGGGGCAGACTGCATCTCGGCATCCTGTGGGCCCCAGGAGGGCCAACACCAGTGCCTTGTGGAGGAAGTAACAGCCAGGCTGCAGAGAGAAAGGCTGAGTGGGCTTCCGCGGGGTACTTTGCTTGGGGAGCTTTTAGGGAGAACAGCTCAGACAAGACCCTCGGTGTCACACTCAACTGCAGGTTCACCCAATCACTCATTCATTCACTATGTCTTAAGAACCTCTTCCAGGCCTCTCGTAGGCACTGGGACACATGGCAAATGACCTAGGTAAGTGGTAACAGACAGACAAAAACCGTACTCTCGGGGGCTTATATAAAGCAGACCAAGCAACAAAGGAGAGAAACCAGCGGTGACTGCTGAGCAGGGTGAAGCAGGCAGAGACAGGATGGCCAAGGAAGGCCTTTCGGAGATGATATTTAAGCTGAGGGCTGAATGGCAAGAAGTCAGTCCCACCGAGCCCAGAGGTGAGAGTTCCAGGGAGGAGAAACGCTGGCAACAAAACTCCAGGGCAGGAAGGGCTCGGTGGGTTGGAGAACAGAGTGGGGCCAGGCAGTTAGGACTCGGACATCGGAAGCAAGGGGAAGGAGGCAGCAGGTGAGGTCAGGCAAGCAGGCCGGGGCCGGGTGACTATGAGCACACAAATCAAGGCAAGAGGCCTGAATTCTATTCCAAGTGAAAGGAAAAACCACGAGGGGTTTCAGGCAGGAGAAATGGCACCCTTTAATTACAGTTTTCCAAAGCTACCTTTGGCTACTATATGGAGGAGGACCTGGAGGGGGCACAAAGGAAGGCAGAGAGCAGCAGGGCTATTTGAGTTGCACAGAAAGAAGGCAGCTTAGACCGGGAGAAATGCTGTACGGGTGGCTCTGGAGCTGGAGAGGACTGGCTAGGGGTTTGGAGTCAGAGAGACAGAAGAGGGAGCAGCCAAGAGGACCCCCAGATCGGGGTGTGAGCACTGTCAGGTGGGCGGTGGTGTGCTCCCTAGGGGGAGGACCCATGCATGGGAAGTGGCTTTGGTCGGAGTGGAGGAGAATTGTGCTGGGCTCTCAGGCACCCTGGTGGGCACATCAGGGGGAACTGGATGCACAGGTCTGCGGTTCTGGGAGCACACAGGGCTGGGGATGGAGACCTGGCTTTCAGGGGCATGTGAAGCCTTGGGGCACAGGTCAGCCAGAATGGTGCACAGCAGGGAAAATAAGGTCCCGGCTAGAGGACTGGCTCGCCAAGGCTTTGAGGCCCCAGAGCAAGGACCTGAGATGGTGTGCTACAGAAAGAATGGAAATGTGAATGCCGGGCATCTCCCAGCCCAGAGCCAGGAGCAAGTCTCCTCTCAGACAGACTGCCCCATCCTGGGGCTGTGAGGGCTGGGACTGACTGGCCAGCAGGGCCCAGCATGGCACCTGGAGCTGAGGCCATTTGGTGAATGTTCCGTGAATGAATAATCAAGTACATTGGACTGGAAGTGACTGATAGGAACACTGGGGTGCCAGGCTTGGATGTAAACATGAGAGCCTTCCACGGGCTTGGGAGCAGAAAGGTGAGTCACGCTACCCCTCCAGGGGGCTCTTTCTTCACTTAGCACCCCCGGGCCCCCACCTCCTATGGTCAGGGCTCACTCTTGCTCCTGTCACTCACCGGGATGACACATGGCCCTCGGAATGTAACTCTGTCCTCTGCAGGCCTCCCGCAGGTTCCTGGCTGGACTCTGGCTCCTCTAAGGCCAGGGAGAAGGTGATGCCTGTGGAGCTCACGGTGCCAGCACCTGCAGAGGTGAGAAAAGTTCTGGAGTCCTCCTACAGCAGACCCATCCCCACAGGGGAGGGGACATTGCCAACCCAGAGGCAGGAGAGCCAGAGGAAGCTGAGAGATGCCCTGAGAATGGTGGAGGCCGCAGTGAGACCCATGAAGAGGGAACAGGGTGCTCTTCCCTGCTGTTACTCCAGCACCCCCAGCACCACCCCTGCTACACAGATGATTAATTAAATGTTCAATGAGGGGCTGCTTGTGACAAGTCATGTCCCTCGTATTTCGTGAGACATAGTTGGGAGTAGGGAAATTTTTGTATTCCTGGGGCCTTTGTGATATGCTAGGCAATGAATTAAGCCTTCCCCCAAGATTTTGCCATGGGTTCCTAGGAGACAGGCTCAACTATTACTCTCAGGTTACAGTGAAGGGCTTAGAGGGCAGAGGGGGTAAGTGACAAGCCCAGGGCCTCCTGGCTAATGAGAAGAGGAGCCCCACCTGGGTCTCTGCTCCAGGCCCCAAAGAGGTAAAGGTCAGGCTGCCCAGAAAGGTCACCAGCTCTCAGAATAGAAGACCCGCAGGAAGTGGTTAAGAGCAGCCAGCAGCCAGCCTAGAGCCCACCAGGGAAGGAAACCACACCTTAGCACGGGTGGCGGGAGCTGAGGGTGGGGCCTGCTTCCTCGAGATTCACGTGAGTGAAGGAGGGAGAGGAGAAACGTGTGTGTGCCCGCGCAGTGGAGGGGGTGGCCAGCACACGGGGTGGGTGCAGTCTTGCCATCCACATCCTCAGTAAGCTCAGTGTGGCCTGTGGTCCGTCCGCCCTCTCCTCCTCCACTGTTTCCTAGCCCTGGGTCCTTCCAGAGCCAGCTCAGCCCTGGCACTGCCGGGGCTGCAGGCCCATTAAAGCAGGCCGTGTGGAGTGGGCCTGTTTCTTCTGCCTACAAGTGAGTGGCTGAGCTGCTCACCTCAGCTTACAACATCGAGGATCAGAGCTAAGGCTGCGGATGCCTGGGATTTGCCCACAATATGAGGACCCCATCCAAGGGCAGAGGTGACAGCCTACATCCTTTGCCTGTGGAAACACACCTGCCTGCCCAGCAGGGCCAGGAGTCCGGGAGGGCTCAGGTGCCAAACAGCAACCCCAGCACCCCTTGTGAGAGCTTTGCCTACTGGTCACTGTGCCCTCTGGACAGCATGTCTGCGGAGGTGGAGACCAGCAGGCGAAGCTCCTACAAGGTCTCAAGGGCAGGTTTCCTGCTGAATTAATTCACTTGTGCATTCACTCCCCACAGTGTCTCTATAGTGCCTGGCCTGTACCAGGTGCTTAGTCAATACTGAGTGAGTGAGTGAATGAAATAAAGATGTTGAAGGGGCATTTGGGCATTTCCTGCTCTAAGCAAATGGTAGATCCCGGTGCTGCTGCCTCTCCCTGCTCTGTGGATGGTGAAACTCCCTTGCGGCCCAGATCTCTGGGAGCTGCACAGCTTGGAGCTGCTATACACCCCTCAGGGCTCCCAGAAGTCAGAGGAATCAGCACCACTTCCCCACTCTGCCTCCCCAGGGGGACTGGCTAACCTATCTCCAGGCTGATGTTGAACCCTGTACTTTACCCACAAACCCTGCCAGCTTCCTGACACCTGCCCTTGATCTGGGCAGCTCCAAGGGGCTGCTGGAAATGGTGCATGGCTATGTCATCTTCGAAGATGAGGGGTAAGAGAAGGGTGTGTGAGGACACAGACTTGGCCTGGGGTCTCGGCTCTAGGGCTACCCTAGACCAGGGCAGTCTCTTACCATCTCTGCAGTCCTCCAGCGCTGCCTCAGGCTCCTGGTTGCTGAGGCCCTTCTCTGCCCTGCCCTCCAGGGTCGTGCCTCCCCCAGGGTCCTCACTTTTGTAGTTGGTTGTGGAGAGGGCCAGCAGTGGGTGCCTGGCTTGGAGGCCACAGGGCTGGGTCTGCCAGGTGGGGAGCTCACAGGTCCTGGGAACTACACTCCCTGAAGGGACCAGCGGGGGCTCCACAGGCGCTGCCCAGTCACCTGGCCTTCGGGGTGCTTTCCTGTGAGACCCAGGTGAGGTGGTTTTCCTGGAAAGAGGAGGAGTTGGCACCCAGCCTTCGGGGGAATTCGGAGTGGTTGGTTGCTGGGCCTGGAGTGGGGCTGAGGGCTCTGTATGGTTCTGTTGCAGGGAGACAGTTTTCGGAGACTCATGGCTTTCCCTCCCCAGCTCTTGTCTGTCTGGCCCCGAGGATGCCAGCTTCATGAATGAGGCCGAGGCACAGGCGGTCCTGCACAGAGCCCCGGAATCCACAGGGCGAGTCCCGGGATTTCCCAGTTCTGGTCCAGGCTGCCCCAGGGACCCCACGGAGGCCCTCTCAGGTTCCTGCACGGGAGGGTTGGACAAAGGGTCTTCTCTGGGGATCAGAGTCCCCTCGGGGACTCCGACTTCTATCACCTCATCTGAAACCTCCAGGAGATCAACCCCAGGCTGGGAGTGCAGGGCCCGAGGGCTCCCATGCACCTGCATCTCACCCTTCCGGAAGCACCGGTGGCCCCCGCGTGGCCTGGAGCCGCGTGGCCGGGGGCAGCTGACGTGGGTGGGGCCGCGGGCCCTGCCGGGCTGAGAGTTGCCAGCATCCTCGCTGTCGGTCCTACAGCTGTCTGAGGTGTCCGTGCTCTCCAGGGCGGAGTCCGCCTCGTCCAGGCATGCAGAGCCTCCGACATGTGTCTCCCCGATCCGTTCTGTGCGGGGACCCTGCTGCGCGGGGAGGAGCCTGAGGGGGGCGCTCAGGCCCAGAGAGCTAAGGGGCTCTGCCCACATGCCCTCCAGCCCAGAGGCAGCCTCGAGCTCCCGGGAGCCCTTGGGGTCTGGGGCTGCCTTCCCCAGGGCAGGGTGTCGGTCTTCAATGCAGCTGCCACAGGCTCGACACGTCCTCTCACTGCCCTCAGTGGGCAGTGGCGCTGGGAAGGCCCTCCGGTCTAGGTGGCCCACAAGCCAGTGCAGAGCCTCTTCTCCAGCATCCCTACGCCGGATGCCCCCAGCGATGTAGTCGGCGAGTTCGGGCTTGGAGCGCAGGGGACCTTGGTCTACCATCTGCAGCGCAGGGCTCAGCCCCTGGCGCTGGCGCTGCTGCAGCCGGTCCAGGTAGCGGGACTCAGCGTCACGGGTGGACTCGTCCTCAAAGCGGACATGGGACGGGGAGGGGCCCCGATTCGGCCACTGCCCGCTGCTGGACTCCCCACTGGAGGAATCGCTTGTGCTTCCATTCTGGAGGTTGTCTCTGCAGGCAAAGGGCAGGCTCCGGTCCAGGGCTGGGTTCCTCGCGCCATCCCTGATGGGGAGATGGGAGAGAGGTCACAGGCGGAAGTGAGGAGGAAGGTACCCTGGGGTATTCCGTGGTGACTACAACCCCGAAGTTACCCCAAATCAGGTCCCTGGTGAGTCAGGCAAACCAGACTGGCTTCTATTCCATCCTGGTGCTGAACAAAATCAGTGCTAAAACAAAATCAACAGGACCTTCTTTATTCTGCCTTTCCCTCTGTTTGCAGCTTGGCCTGAGCTAAGATGAAACATTATTAAACTCAGGATTATGCAGAAAGATGATACCAAAGTCCTCATGCGTGTGTGCGTGCTTGTGACCACATGTGTGCATGTGCAGAAGAGGACACGAACCTGCTATCACGGCATCTGGAAGTGACGAATTGCTGCAATACTCTATTTGCTATAAAGGTGTAACAGGAAGTGTGTGCTCTAAGTCTCCACAGACACTGAACTTGGGGTTTCTTGTTCTCGCTCCAGGTTCCCGATCATCTTGCTTAGACCAAATTTAGACAGCTTGACACGGATGCTCTGGGTGCTCTGCCTTGTCTGTCCCTACACCCCTGCCTTGTACCTGCCCCTCCCCAGTCCCTCATGCACACTATCATCCTGAAAAGCGGGGATGAGAATTGCTGTGCTTGGAAAGGTCTCCATGTTCTGTCATCCACCTTTGCTCTGGGAGACGCTGGGCCTGGTGGTCAAGTCCTGCTCAGCTCAAGAAAACACCCACACACAGCTCAACCCAGCCCCTGGAGCCAGGTCACCTGCCTTTCAGGCCACTCTGGAAATGGACCCAGGCCCATAGGCCATCTTCTGTCAGAGGCCACCTGCGTGAGAGCCATACTTCTCCCTCCCTGAGGACTCCACCTGTACCTGGGCCACTGTGGCCTGTCAGCACCCGAGGAAGGGGCTGTGGGACAGTCACTCTGGTGGGGTCTCTGTCCACTTGGGGCTCCTGGGGAAAAGAAGGCTTTAGATGGAGACACAGCATCACCTTGTGCCCTGAGAAAGAAGAGGGCCCCATGGAGCAGAGCTCTGCCCCACTGCACAGTCAGGACCCCGCGGCTGCCAGACCCATCAGGCCCACCCAGTGTGGGAAGGCTGCTGGGAGATGCGGACCCGGTTCAGACCCACCAACCCCTCTGCAGGCCCTGGAGGCTGATGCCCGGCTCTGCTGATGGGATGTGCGCTGTACTTTCTGGGGAGGAAAGAAAAAGCCCAGCTTTAAAGCCAGTACATTCCCCACCTGAGAAGGGAGTCCGGGTCCTGCCAGTCCCATCATAGACCTTAACTTTTACATGCAAGGTGGTGAATTGAGCCATCCTGGAATTCATGCCAAGGTAGAAATAACACTTTTTTTTGTTCCAAAAGGAGAACTGAAGGAGAGCTTAATCACATTAGGTACCTTCAACTCAAGCATTGGAGCCCAGAGGCCTCCAGCAGCGGAGCTGGGACAGCAGGTAAAGGTGCGGTAAGGATTCGGGAAGCAAATGCAGAGCAAAGAAGGCACTTCGGCAGCAAGCAAATACCACCCTGCCAAGCTTCTCAGGATGAGACACAGCCAGCAGATGCCTCAACATTCACCCATCCTGCAAAGGACTCTGGCAGGCCCAGAGCCTGGGTGGAATGGCCCCTGGGAAGGAGGTGAAGGCCCCTTTCTAGTGTCCACTTTCTGCAACGATGCTGTCCTAACCACGCAATCCATGCCACCCACGCAAGCTCTGCAGTTTTAACACAGCCACTCTCTGACACAGGACAAGGGCACTTACGGTGTCCTCTCCCAGTCCCTGCATCTTGCTGACATGTTCTGCCCTCCTGGGACTGGGACTGATGGGGGAATTCAAGAGTCAGAAAATTTTAGTTTTAAGTAATAGTTAATACGCTTAGTAATGAATGTATGTAAAAAGCTGTTGTTCCAGGAACTGAAGATATGACCCGCCCTGACTCCAAGAGACCACAAGCAGTTCCACCTTTGTGCCCCAGGAGGACTGCAAGCCGTCAAGATGGTATCTGAGTCACTGTGCTCCAGAGAGAGACATCCCACCGCCCAGGACACAGAACACAGATAAAAAACTGCCCAGGACTCAGATGCCCAGGACACAGATAAAGAATCACCAGTCAGCGGATGAAAGGATGCTGGGAAATCACCGGACTGCAGCTTTTATCTGATTAACCTTTTTCCTGAATTCCAGATCCCTTACATGCACTTTTACCCCCGAAATTCCACATCCCTTACCTACGCTTTCCCCTCCTTATAAAAAGGCTGGTTTGAAAGGAAATGTAAGACGGTCTGTTAGGGTACAAACCCATTTTCTCAGATTGCGGCCATCTGAATAAAGTGCCCATAAAGATTCAATCCCTGTCTGTGATCATTGGTTCTGGTGGTGATAGGCAGCACGAATGCCGGGTTCAGGACTAACAATCTAGATGTGCCTGTCCCCAAACAGCAAGAGTGTGTGCTTCCAGGAGCTGCTGGATATCTACGATGATTCGTTTCCAGAAAAATGCAGCTACTGCTACCTCTTCACCTCCTGGAAAAGCCTGTGTCTGTTCGGGCTTGCCCTAGACGCCTCCACCAGAGCTAGGATTAAGAAGGCCTTCTGGCGATGGCTCTACCTGCCTGCAGTCCTCCATCACTGTTCACCAAACTGCTCTTTGGAAGGAGTGATGCCTCTGGGCTGGGGGCTGGGGGCTGGGGGCTGGGTGGGGGGAGGCTCCTGCATCTAACTGAGGCCCAGGGCCTGTGTGCCATCTCTGTGTTAACTCAGCATGGCTCTCCAGGGTGATTTGACAAGCGTAACCTTTAGAAGCATCTGTAGCAAGCCATCTGGCGTTGATTTTCAGCTCTACTCTCTGAGGATTCACCAAGCGCTGCCAAGTCAAAGTAATTCTTTTCTGGACACAGCAGCTGCTAAAGTGGGTCACCTTGCATTTCTATAGCGTTTCGACAGCCAGGCAAAGGGGAGCCTACTTTAAGGTTAGTGTTTGGGGTTGTTGTGAGTTGCTGACGTGACTCAGGGAACAGGAAGCACCCATGAGTACATTTACACAGTCAAGCCTGTTTTGCAGAAAGACTTGCCTCTCTTGAGGCTACTCAACCCACCCAACCTATATACCTATGGGAAGTGGAACAGGAGGGTTCCATGGAAGTCTACGGCTCTGAACCCCATATATATGCAGAGAAAAAATAGTTAGGTTGCTTCAGAGAAGCCGTGCCCATTCGTAACTAGTGCCCTGCAGCCAGAGGAGGGCTAGGCTCATGATGTGGAAATAAAAGAGCGGCCTGTTTGGCACCTGCAGCCAGAGTATGGGGGCTCCTGAGCCCTTCGCCTAAGGGTCACTCTGACACTGGACAAAGAGTCAGGCCGCAGCCCCCTGCTCGTGCTGGAGTCACCTCGCTGGTGCTGTGAGGGTCCCCGGTCTCTTGTGAGTGGGCTCAGCATCCTCCACCAAAGGGCATGTGGTCCAGTTCCACTGAGGATCCCCGTTCCCTCTAGTGCCAAGTGGTGACGAAAACCGGCAGGACCCGTGTACCTACTATGCCAAGGAAGCCCCAGGCCTGGTCAGCCGCACAGAGGGCATGGCTCAGGCCAGCTGCAGCCTGGCGCGGGCCAGCATCTCACCTCAGGCCCGGGTACCACCAGCTCTGGGGTGTGAGGTCCACATGTAAGTGGTTTCTTGTGGTGCACTGTGCATGGAAATGTGGTGCACTGTGCATGGAAATGTCACAGTGAGGGTGATGGGGTGTCACTCAGGGGCAGCCACATATGTGAAGTGCTGGTCTAAATGTCCTTGAACTTGTTCCTTCCCTGTCTCCTTGTCCCTGATGCACTCATGCTCACCCACAGCTGCAGCATCATGAAAACAGGGTAATGCCCGATACAGATCCCATTGCCAACGGCCTGACAAGTACCTCCAGTGGGTGTTCCGTAGACGAACCCCCTCCAAAGCCTGACCCTGCACCTAGGCTTCACCCCTTGGCTAAACCTTCAGACACCAAGGCAGAACCCTGGGCTCTGTCCTGGATGCCTCCCCTCTCATACTTCCTATGTCTAGTTAATTACAGTAGTCCCCCTTATCTGTGGATTCATCTTCTGTGGTTTTGGTTACCTGCAGTCAACAGCGGTCTGAAAATATTAAATGGAAAATTCTAGAAATAAAGAATTCATTAGTTTTAACCTGCATGCCATTCTGAGTTCTGTGATGAAATCTCGCACTGTCTCACTCTGTCCCAGCAGGAACGTGAGTCATCCCTTTGTCTAGTGTCCCCACGCTGTGCATGCTCCCCGCCCACCAGCCGCTTGGTAGCCGTCCTGGTTATCAGATCACTTGTGTGGGGTCTCAGTGCTTGTGTTCCAGTGACTCCTATAAAGGACAGGAGTAGTGACGCTGACAATTCCAACATGACAAAGAGAAACCATGATGTGCTTCCTTTAAGACAAAAGTTATGTATATACAGAATAAACATAGTATATACAGCAGGGATGTCAAACTCATTCTCACTGGGGGCCACATCAGCCTCGCAGTTGCCTTCAAAGGGCTGGATGTAATTTTAGGACTGTGTAAATGTAACTACTCCTTAACTAGGGGCAAGGAGCTCAGCACTGCTGCCAGGTAGAAATAAGGTGCCAGGCTGGTAAAACAAGGTGGAGAGCCGCATTTGGCCTGCAGGCCTTGTGTTTGCCATCTGTGATATACATACAGGGTTCAGTACTATCTGTGGTTTCAGGCAGCCACTGGGGATCTTGGAACATACCCCTGTGGATAAGGGGGACTACTGTAAAGAATTACTTTTAAGAGGTAATACTCATAGAGTACTCACTGTGTGCCAGGAGCTACTCTAAACACTTTACATATAGTCATTAATGCATATAACCCTCACCACAACTCTGTAAGACAGACACTAATATAATTCCCATTTTGCAGATGAGGAAACTGAGGCACTGAGACTTCCCCAAAGGCACACAGCTAATAAGTGGCAGAGCCAGAATTCATCCCAGTGGTCTTGTTCTGGAGTCTCTTAACCAGTTCTCTGCTACCTCATTAAACCTGCTTATTTTTTGCTCTCAGCATTCTCCTGTCTCCAAACCACCCAAATCCTCCCCCAGTCACATAGCGCCAGGACCAGGTGCAGCCCCCTCACTGCCCCCAGAACCCCAGATTCAACACACCCTTGAGGCAAGCACAGCTTTACTGAAACGCAAATGTGGTCATGCCACCCACCTGCTTAAAAGTCCAGTGCCTTGCTGTTGTGAGAGACACGCTAGGCCTGGATGCCTCTGTGACTGGCCTCCACAGCTGGCTGGCAGGGAGCTCTCTGGCCCTCACACCATGCACCCAGCACACCCTCAGTCTCCAGCCTGGCCAGGCTCCTGAGCACGAGGCTTCTGCTCATGGTTTCTGCCCTGGGACGCTCACCCCTGCCTCCCTCATCTCTCTGATGAACATCTACATCTCCTTCAAGACCCAGTTTAGAAACCACCTCCTCTCGAGCCTCCCCTGTCCTTCCCAGGTGGAGCTACAGATTTTCTGCCCTCCATACATGCCTTTCTTCTCCTGCACCACAGTCCACAGAATTGTGCCGATCCGTTTGTCAGCCTTTCTCCCTGAAGACAGTGACCTCTGTCCTTCCAGGGAGCTTGAATTATGTTTCATTCACTTTTGGATCCTCAATGCCTGACACTCAGTGGACCCTCAGTGACGCTATGCTGACCAACTACATGAATTACAGCAAGCGCCTGACGTGGGGAACACAAACACCCCGACAGAAGGGAGGACTAGCAGAGGCATTTTGGCCGGGCCTCAAGGCTTCCCTCTGGCCCGCCTGGCCCAGGCCCCACTCACCGGCGGCCCTGGTCAGCGGTGGGCACGATATCATGGCTGGCACGGAGGGGCCGGGTCCTGGCCTTCATGCGGGCACGCTGCAGCAGGTGCTTGGCTTCCTCGTGCTTGGGGCTCCTCAGCACGGGCTCCGGCTTGGGTCCAAAGGTCCTGCAGGGTGGCACACAGGCCAGAGTGGGCGGAGGAGGGATTAGAAGAAAATAACATGGATTAGGAGGGCTTTAACAGTGTCTAGCACGGACATGCCAGAAAAACCCAGCACCCATGGCCTTCCTTGTCCAGCCCCACAAAGGGCACCCAGCCTGCGGCCTGGGGAGTGGCCCTGAGCTACTCTGGATGGGGCTGCGGAGGCTGGCCCAGGTCGGATATCTGCTCAGGGACCAGAGGCAGAGACCCAGGGGGATCTAGAAAAGGGTAAGGGAGTCTCCAGATTATCCTATTGTTCCTTCCCTGGGCAGACAGCCGGAGTTATCTGGGGGGAGGGAGAGGAGAGGGCCTGGGTTGTTGGGCTGGGCCTGTGCCCAGCCAGATGGTCTTTACGCGCATCACCTCCCTCTCTCCTTCTGTCTCTGTGCACCCACTCGTACCCTCTCAGGCTACCCAGCACCTCCCTGGGCTCTCCCCACAGACACAAGGACTCAGGGTTCTGCCCATCGCGGCTTCTGAGCCTTGGGGGAATGACATTTTTACGAGTCCTGGTGCTTTCCTGCCTCACTCCCAATCCAGGCCCATCAGGCATCTGTTGTGGGCTGAGAGAAATTAAGCTGGACCCACACCAAGTAAGCAAATGGCTCGATTTTCATAATAATAAGGGTCCTCACCAGCCCTCACCACCTACACATGTGCTGCCTCCCCTGCCAGTCCAGAGCTGCAGAAAGTGACAGCAGCCCTTTTTCAGTGCTGTCTCCCAGACGGTGACACACAGCCAGCACTGGGTCACAGCAGCAACAGCGTCCCCACAGCCTCCCACCGATAAGAGGCTTCTCGCCATGGAGCTCATGCTCTCAGCCAGGCTGGCCGAGGGCAGGTGTTCTCTCCATTTGACAGATGAGGGTGCTCCGCAGCAGAGAGGTAGGCTTGGCACATTGCTCAAGGTCGAACATCAGTGGAAGGCAGGGCAGACAACAGCCAGCCCCGCTGCCTCCAGCATCCTCCCCACATCCTCTGTCCCCTCTCCTTCCTGGGTCCCAGGGCAGGCTGAGCATGTTTGTGGCTAGAGTCATACATGCTCTTAGATGTGACTTTAGCACCCTGAGGCTGTGCCTGTCCTCACTGGGGGGGTCCACAGGAAGAAAGTTCAGACAGGGAGAGGCCCAGCAGGATCTAGATCTCAGCCTATCCCATTCCTTCTCACCCCACGTGTAACCTGGAGAAATGGGCCTCGTACTGAGAGGGGAAAGTACCAAGTAGTTTCCTAGATGGCAGGTGGCAGATATGTGAGTGGCACAACTCTGAGGCCCCTTAGATAAGCTCTGGGCAGTCTGGGACTCTTTCTTCCTCTTTCTTTCTTTTTTTCTTTCCTTCCTTCCTTTTTTCTTCCTTCCTTCCTTCCTTCTTTCCCTTATTATTTGTACCTAGCCCTGCTTTGGGGACCAAGGGGATAAAGAAAGAACTGCTAGAATAAAGGCACCATCTGTGCCTCTGATCCCTGGCAGGGCCCAGGCGCAGTTCTGGAACAGAAGGTTTGACTGGAGGGATGTGAGAGTGAGTCTCCAGGCCTGCTGCCCTGGGAAGCCTCCTTTGGCAGGAGAGGCCTCCCTCTGCACAGCTTCCCGAGCAGGCAGCTCCTCCGAGGCACTGCCGAGAGCAGCTCTGCTCCCTGGGGCTCCTGCTCCGGCAGCAGAGATAATGAGGTTACCAGCCCGGAGAGCCGCCCCTGCAGCTGTGGGCCTCTGGCTTCCAGCCTGCACACTCGGAGCCTTCCGGTGACAGCTGTGGTTCCCTGGCTGTCGGAGGGCATTTGTCACAAGACCTGGTGGGCAGGCAGGAGGGCCCCAGGCAGCTGGCCAGATGCTGCCAAGATCGGCCTTGCCCCAGGTTTCTAAGCCATTTTCCAGCTTTGCTATTTCCTTTCTCTCCCTCAAATTGGAGCTGTTGATTTTTTTTTTTTTCCATCAGCTGCCCTGCTTTGGTTCCTGGCACACGAAGCTGGTTTCTCCACTGATTAGAAAAGCAGGGCTTTGGGGGCGCCTGGAGGCATCCACGCACTAACGAACTGAGCAAGGCAGAGAGTCGCAGTCACCTTCACAGAATGCAGTCAAGGTCAGCAGGACAGGCAACTCCTTGTCATGCTGCACACTGGAGGGAGCAGGCGCTGACCAGCCCTGGGGAGGGAAGATGGTCGTTCTCCCCAGGCGGGGACAAGCAAGTGGGATAGTGTGGGATGGAGAGCCTGTCCCACCCTTGCTGCCCACCTCCTATAGCCACATTGTACTGGTCCACCCCAGGGCCACCAACCCCAGCACACAGGCAGGGTTGGACACTTCCATCTGAGGGAGCCTTTCCAGTCCAATCTGAGCCTGGCCTCTGCAGAGGGCACACAGCCCTGGAGCTGAACCCTTCCCATCATGGACTATGACCCACAATCCCACTCCCACGATTCCTCGGGAAGGGGTCTGGAAGGGTTGGGGCAGATGGTGCATGGCTAGGTAAAGGCAGTTCTGCCTAAGAATAGACAGCTTTTGCCACTTTCTTCAAAGCCTGCACATTTGGGGCTCAGTGGGTAGGGCACAGGGATCAAGTGGCTGAGTGCTTTTCTCCCTCAGCCTCAGTTTCCCCTATCTGTAAACAGCGAGAGTTGAACAGGGGAGAGGACTCACTACCCTGTGAGTGTGAGTCTTTGGCTGGGGAGTCTGGGGCTCCTGAAAGTGGGGTGGGGGGACTTTGATGTTCTCTCCCTGTAGGGTTCACACCACAGATGTTTGGCTCTCAGAGACCTAATTGTTAGGGACAAGCGGAAATCCACATGAGTCTTCTGCCCTTCCCTGCACCCCTCCAACCACCAGTGTCCTAAGCTGCTTCCCAAGGACAAAGCCCAGTAGGTGGCTCCCTCCCCTCTGGTCTGTCCATCGAAACCAGTTTCTCGGCGGAGGCACAGGAGGGTTGAGATCTCAAGTCAGGACAACCACCAATGCTCCCTAGCCAGGGACATCAGCAGGACAGAGTGGCCTCTTTCTGCCACCATCATAATCCTGGATTAAAGCAATAAGCTCCAGCAAGCCTGAGTTTAACCCTTTTATCCCGGGAACATGATTTAGGGAAACAATTTGGAATGGAAAGCAACCTGACATTTCCCAGTTCCCAGGGTGCAGCAGGGAGGGGGGAACTACATAGTGCACAGCACATGTACAAACTTGTTGCCTCTCATTTGTTCCATTTCTGTCTGTTATCAAGTTTTTGATGACCAAGGGTAGGGCTTCCCTGCTGTCACACTGTGTGCAGTTTCCCGAGCAATGGGAAAGGAAAGGGAGGCCTGGAATTTTTCGTTCTGGACTGTGTGCTTCATGAGGACAGGGACCTTATCTTGGACACCGTCTTCCCAGGGCTGCGGGATGCTGACAGACAGAGCCAAGGGCACGGTTCTGGGGCATCCTGCCTGAGTCCCCACTGTGGACTGCCACTTCCTAACTGTGTCACCCTGACAGGTTACTTAGTGCTTCGGCCTCAGTTTCCCCATATGCTAACTAAGGGCTCAGTTGTTGCATGAGATTGAGTCTCTTAAAACAGGTTAGCACAGAGCTGGGCACTGGGTAAGATTCAGTCGATGTTAACATTTATTATGATAATTGCTGTTATTGATATTATCAGCACCATTATTTTGTTAGGTGCTCCTGTCTCTTACTGAGCAAAGGATGAACTGAAATCACCTGTGGAAGAGATGGCCTTGTAGCAGTCTGTAAGGGAAGTAGTGTTTGGAAGTGACAAACCATTGTGAAGCTAGAGAGGGCTTGGTGGTTTTGCTCCAGATGTTCCAAAACCTTTGACAGGGTTCCACAGAAAATCAATTTCCACACAGTGGGGCACCAGAGGAGGCTGCTGAGTGGCAGAGGGAATCAGCTGTCCAGAGAGTAAGCAGGAGCTTCTCTCCACAGAGAAGGGAGAGAAGGCAGAGAAGGCATCCTTAAGAACCGTGCGTTGAATTTGCGCCTCACTTTCAAACACCTTTCAAAGGACCTGGGTGGAGCCACACCGAGCTTCCCTAAGACATGACTTCTGACTGGGGCAGAACAAACGGTCTCTGTCCTTGCCTTCTGGAAGAACGCTAATAAATTCCCTATCAGGCTGGCCCTCTGGTGTGTGGGGCTAGGTGTCCAAGACACCCCAGACTGGGGGGATGGCGGCCTACTCAGCTCTGGTGGCCAGGAAGCAGGGCTTCCTCTTCGTGAACGTCAGCCTGACTCCCCACAGATCAGCTTTCTTGAGCCTCTTTATTCACCAAGTTTGTGGCCCTAATGAGACTTGCATGTGTGAGGTCTGAATGTGCTAATGACATGGCATGAATGTTCCAGGTGGCGTTAGGTATGCGGTAGGGCTTCAGATTAGCATCTCCCATCCCCACCCAGGATTTAGTACATCAGGTGCTTCGGGAGCACGGCGGGTATTTGAACACACTGGTGAGTACTTCCTTTGTAGTTTCGGTCTTGGTGGGTTTGGGAGTAGCAGGAGGGCTTTCCTCTAGTTTTCCTTTGCATCTGTATACCCGAATACTCCCCCATCACCTGGTGTGCCCCCTTCCCCATGACATGGGCGGAGGGGCTAAAGCAAACGCTGTGGGATATCAGGGTGAGAGTGGAGGGGGTGACATCCTTTACGTGACCCCAGCACACCGCCTTAACTGGGAAAGGAACCGCTGCAGTAGATGCTTTGCACTTGTACCCTTTCCCTAAGGGTTTCCACGACAATTGTCTCATTTTAGACTTGCAGGGTCCCGTGCAGTCAACCACACAAAGACTGCCTCTCCCACCTGAGAGATGAGGCGCCAGAGGCCAGGCCGGGGGACTGACTCCCACGAAGCAAGAACAGGTCATTGGAGATGCTCTTTGCATGGCGCCTCGTGCCCGATGAGTACTTTTGCTCAAGGAGCCAGCCTGGGGCATGGGGTGACTCGCATCCCCTACTCTGTCTCAGGGTGTACAATCCATAGGGGCCCACTGTCCCCTGCTCTGCCACACAGGGTTTGCCTGCCCTCGTGCTTTCTTGAGGTCTCCTGCTCTCCTGACAGGGGTGAATGAATGCAAGGAAGATAGCGAGGAGGTAGGGAGAAAAAAGGCATGCTCTGAGCTCTTACCTGCTCCGGTCTGAGTCCTGCAGGGAGATGCCCGAGTCCCAGTCTGTGTCCCCTGGTGGTCGCTCTGGGACCCAGAACAGAAGCAGATGTCAGGGCAGAGCTAGCAACTGGGCTCTCTCTATTGCCCCTTAATGACTGCCAAAAAGAATGCTTCTCCGGAAGCCATTTAGTTACAGATAATCTGCCCCCATCTGTGTCTCAGTCTGAGAGGTGGAGGCACAGCCTGTCACAGTGGCTGTGGTGGGCCTTGCCACGGGCTAAGGGGCCTATCTGGGTCCTCTTGGGAGTGGGCAAAGGATGGGTTTTTGGAATGGGAAGGGAAGAAGGGACAGAAGGTGTCTTCTCAGGCCTGAACACTTGCACATCCCAGCAGTGCTACCGCCTGAGTTCAGCCTACCTGACAAAATGCATGACCACTCTGTGGGGAGGGTCCACTGTGGGGCGAGGGCATGTTGTTGGAGTGAGATGCAGAGCCCCTCTGGAAAAGGCTACATGCCACAGGAAAGAAGCTGTGACAGCCGCCACCCTCAGGCACCACCTGCCAGCACAGGGGTGGCCTCCCGCTGGCCTGGGGAGTGATGTAGATGCTCAGCAGGTGGGGCTGGCTGTGAGGCGGTAAAGAAGCTATGTCAAAGCCAAGAGGACATCCTGATGACTTTGGTTACAGAAAGCTGTGCTCTTCTGCCTCTCCTATCTCACCCCCTCCATGCTACCCACCTCCTCTTTTCCTTCTGGACTCCCAACTGCTACCCCCGCCACCCAGACCTACAAAGTGAGTCTTACCTGGTCCAGCTCTGTCCCAGGATGGAGTCCGGGCTGGGATTCTCACCTTGGGGGGGGCCAGCCCCCCAACATTGAGCATCTCCTGCAGAAGAAGGCGGTTCCTCTCTACCCGTTCAGACAGGGACAAGGTGCTGCCCCCAGTGCCCAGAGCCCCCAGGTCTCCAGCTCTCCAGAGACCCCCCAGCAGGGCTGGCCTGGGGACAAAGTCCTCCTCAGAGGTCAGAGACAAGCTATCCAGGTCTCCCCCTATGACTAGATCATCCTGAAGGGGGAAGGACCTCTCTGGCTTCAGGTCGGGTGTGTGGGTGATTTTGTTACAAGATCTAGGGCCCCTGGGCCAGCCTGGAATGACTCTGTGGGTGAGGCTGTCTTGCAAAGAGCTGGGCCCCAGCAGCAGACGCCTCTCCTCATGGTCAGGCAGTGTCCATACTGTTTCTGGAGTCCGTGGGCACCTCCCATTATAGCTCTCAAGCCCAGGAGTGGGTGGCCTGGGAGGTCTGGGGCCCCCATTCCTGGAAGGCTGTTCCTCATTGACGCTGTTGTCCAGCTGTCCTTCAGGCGGGTTCCGAGCATGGAGGACCACCACGGCATCTGGCAAGGGAGTCCTGGCTCCACCCACCTTGACCCGACGGCATTTGGGTTTCTTGGGGGATGGCCACTCGTGGGCAGAGAGGCAGGGGCCTGCCCCCTGTTTGGCTGCTGTCATATTTTCCTTCAAGGCCCTGACCTTGGACTCCAGCACAGAGGGTTGCTGGAGCTGCACCCCCTGTGCCCTGAGAGGCTGGGGGGCCACCAGGCTGCATGTTCTGTCTTCCTGAGGGCAGGGCCAGGCTCTTGGGAGGTGTCCATTATTGGGCAATAGCTCAGTGCCACTTCTTTCCATAGCAGAGGTAACCTCCATGGAGCTGCCTGTTCTGTTCCCTGTTTTGGGCTCTCTGGAAGAGAAAACAGACAGAGCTCTTTAGATCCAGCACCTGGGTCCACAAAGTGCCTTCATATTGAGCCCTGTACGGAAGAGAGTAATCTGGGGACATAGCAGGAGATACATTCTATCAGGGGTGTCCACCCTGTGGCCCACGGGCCACAGGCAGCCCATGATGGCTATGAATGTGGCCCAACACAAAATCATAAATTTACTTAAAACATTATGAGTTTTTTTGTGATCACATGTCATAATGTATTTAATGTATGGCCCAAGTCAACTCTTCTTCTGCCAATGTGGCCTAGAGGTGTCAAAAGGTTGAACACCCTTGATAATTAATGTGAAAAGTACATATCATTGGATGAAACGAATAAGGTATTACTGAATTTTTTTTCTTCCAAGTCTCAGTAGTGGTTTTCTATCCCCATTTGACACACTGGGGCACAGGTGTCAAACAACTCATCCTATGCCAGATGCAGACCAGAGTGTAAAGCTGGGTCAGACCTCCTAGTCCCCGGCCTCTTGCTTTCCTGACAGGCGATCTCAGTGAAGCTGTGATATCACGCAGGATCTCAGAATCTGACCCCCAGGTGGAAGGTGACCCCTACATCCCCCCACGCACACTCCCAGCCTCCAAACCACGGGACCGCAGCATGGCACTGTGCTCAGAGGGTGGCCATGGTCAGCCACTAACTCCAACCAGCATTCGCTCTGTGCCAAGCAGGCCTGCAAGCACTTTCAAACATACACTGTCAAATCATCCTCACCCTATTCAGCCAAAATAGCATTGCTATCCTCGTTGTTACAGAGGGCAAAACTGAGGCATGGTGGGGTACAGTGGGATCACACAGCGGATAGGGGAGGCCGGTTTTGAATGCAGAGCTTCTTGTTTCAAAGTCAGGGCTCTGCCAAAGCACTCGGTGGTCCCTCGGCCCCACTCCCCTTATTCTGAGGAGAATTACCCTGTCTAGAGAGATTCAGTGACTTGCCAGAATGGCAGCTCCTTGGTGGCATGGTTGAAGTCAATGTTCTCACAGGGAACAAAAGTGCACACAGGATCATCAAGTGGTTCTGCGCACACGTACAGGCCGCGGTGTCTTAATATTTATGCTGCTTTCTGAGAGAATGCTCCCTCAATATCATACACCTAGATATATCCCGCTTGGAGTAAACTGTGCAGAGAAAATCCATATTTACATATATTAAAAATTAGGAAGGAGTTAATTATTCACTTCATATGTTGACTAAAGAGTCACTATAGAATTCTCTTATAGGGCAAGTGCCTCTATAGTTGTTTATTACGATTCAATTTACACAATGTTTCAGGCATGTGTATATTTCAAAAAGGAAAATACACACTAAGTGCCAGGTGTCACATCAGTTTAAGCCAGTGGAGTTTCTGGACTCTCTTTAGGAGGCCGAGGGCATTCACACTACCAGTTCATGTAGAATTTATCAAAATTCTCTTTGCAGCCCACTCACTGATTCCTCCCTTCTAAGATTGAATCAGAAAACAGAGACTGATGTAATGGGGCGGTTTCAGTTAAATTAAGAGAATTTTTCTGCCGAGTAAACTCGGGACCTGTATCCCAAAGCTGATCCATCCGGGAGACCTTGGTATGAGCACCTTCCAGTGGGGCACTGCGGGCGCCTGGGGAGACAGATGGGCTGCTCAGAGCCGCCTCATTCCATGGCCCAAGGGTTGTATTTGCTCAAACTCAGGAGGCTTAAACTCAGAAAGGCTGGACACGGAGCACGGGCCTCCCCCGACCCTTCCAGCCCCGCAGCCCCGCCACCCGACCAGCCGGCCACCAGCCTGGCTCCTCGCCTCCTCCGTACTCACTGAGGGCTGCCGCTGGCAGGATTGGCCGCTGCCTCCTCCATCCCCTCCATCTCTGTGCCGGGGAGCCCTCCTCTGGCCCCCTTTCCTCCTCAGGCCCGGGGGTCGGGCTCCGCTTCTGGCTCGGCGGGCAGCCCCAGGCCCGGGTGGGGTCTGGCCTCGGCCTCCCTCCGGGTCTCAGGAGGGAAGTGGGTCGGGCGGGGAAGGCAGTGGCATCGGCTGCTAGCTCGTGGTTGTGCCCCGAAGAGGAAAGAAGCCAAGCGGGTGCCTTCCAGGGCCGGGACAGGGAGAGCGCGCGCGGAGCGCAGACGGAGTGGAGCGGAAGGGGCTGGAGCAGCGGGGCCTGCCCCGCCCGGCCTCGCCCCCTCGGCGCCCGCTGCAGCCACTGCCGCTCCGCTGCCGGACGCCCGAGCCCCGAGGAGCGGCTTCTCCGGCGGCGGCCAAGGAGCAAGCGCCTCGCACACGTCAGAGGGGCGGAAGACAGGCGAGGCCCGGGCTGAGTTCAGGAACGACGCCTGGGCCCCGCGCGCGGACACAGGGACGCGAGGCGCTCGGCGGGACTGACCCGTCGCAGCCGGCGGCGGACCCCAAGCGGCTGCGGGCCGCGCAGCCCTGGGATGAGGCTGAAGGGGAGCAAAAGCTAAGAAAACAGCACGTTCTTCCCCAGCTCCGCGGGAATGCGTGTAACCCTACACCCCGGTCTGGGGGTGAGGCTCGACTAACCGGGTGGAAGCTAAGGAATGCCCTTTGTTTAGACAGCTTTTCCAGACAGACGTCCCCATCGACTTAGGGCACCGTTTCCTACGAGGTCAAAGTCATTCGTTTCTGCTATGCAGAGGCGCGAGAGTAGCCTGAGTAGAGGGGGGGTTCCCTCATTCCGACCTGCCAAGGGGAGAGCCTGGTGCCTGCTTTGCCAGCTGCCTGGCGTAGGGACCGGTTGTCCTGCAGACACCTCGTCACTTTTTCCAGACCTGGGAAGAAGTAGCAGCAAAGGGCTTCACCTGCAACGGTGGCCCAAGCCACCTGGAGCTTTCCTTCTCTTTCCACCCAGAGAGGTGCGGGAGCCTCACCTATTTCCAAACCTATTTTTTCACAAAGGATGGGAAACAAGAGAGTTAAAATCCTGGAGATTCCGGAAATCTCTACACAGGGAAGGTGCTCATTCATCTTCCCGGCAGCCAGCAGGCTTCTCTCTGGATCCTGGGTTGCTTTCCTGTTTGCACTTGTGCACTGCGTCACCACCTGGATGACAGGCCCAGGAACAGTAAGGACCATGCAAGGAGAGAAGCGCGGTGCCGGTGGAGGTCAAAGACTTTTCCAGAGGAGGCCTGCCTCTTGCGTGAGCAGTTCCCCTGCAGGAGGTGGGGCATCCGGGCCGGGTCAAAGCACCCAGGCCTGAGAGCAGCTGCCTGGGGAGCTGTGGTGGAATAGCCTCGGGCTAACTGAGGAACCTGAGAGAGCACCCAGGGCAAACCCTCTGTGTTAGAATAGGCCCGAGGGCCCACAGCCCTCCTGACAGGTGGCCTTCAGAGTCTGGGGATCAGTGTGCTTGCAGTTAATCCCCTCCCTCATCCCCTCCCCCGACATATTCCCAGAGCAAGTGGTTTCTCCAACAGAGCAAGCTGTTCATTAGCACTGATCATTTTGTAATAGAGTAAGGTGCCATCAGGAGGGTGTACTGTGCCCACGCGTTGGGCTAAGCACATTGCATTCCTTATCTCACATGGCACCCTTAAGAGATGGGTACTGTTTACTGTCTCCTTTCTACAGGTGAGGAAACTGAGTTAGGTGATCTGCCCAAGGTCACAGAGCCAGTAAGTGGCCAGCCTTCTGGAGTCTGAGGCCCTCATATCAACCACATTCAACATGGAATGCTTTAGTTTAAAAAAAAGCAAGAAAATTCTGAAGTGCTATAATAGTCAAAATATGCAGCCCAGCCACCATGGTCTGGCCCTTTCTTTCTGGGTCCTCTCTGCCTTTCTTATCCCTGCCGTTCAAGGTAAAATAATTCCTCTCTTTGTGCAATGCCAAACCTAACAGCAGCAATGCCATTATTATAATCAGGGACTACGGATGAGCTCAGGTACTGCACGGAGGATCTGTTAGATCTTCATAACAACCCTGCAAAGTGGGTATAGGGTCTCTCCACTTTAGGAATAAGGAAAGCAGGGTACACAGAGATGAAGGAATTTGCTTGGGGCCACACAACTCATAGAGTAGAATCCGGACCAATCCCGCCTGGCTCCAAGAACTTCTGCCTTGTTTCCTCCTACCAGAGGCATCTCAGGACTCAGACTCTCAGAGGGAACTTTTGCAGGACTCCTACCCCTGCCCCCTGCCCAGAAGTTAATGATCTGTAAGGCAAGTTTCTGAAAGTTCCAGCAAAGGCTTAATGTTTAAAAGAAACCTGCCTCCCCTCCAAACTTTTGAGAGGCAAATAATCACCTTCAGTTTACTCATTAAATTTATTTTACAGTTAATACAGGGGCCCTATTCTTATATAGGGCCTTTAAAATGCCACGTGTTTAAAAACACCAATAAGCAAATCCTCAGAATGCTATTGAATTGCGAAGACATTCGCATGCTTGAGGGCACTTCTTGTTCATCTGGATTCTCTTGGGTTCAGCAAGTATCTGTTGAGCTCCCACTGTGTGCCAGACACAGGGGAGGTGAAATGTAGTAACATGGAGACTGTCCTTGAGAAACTGCTGGGCAAGTGTGGCAGGGGAGGGGCGGGCACAGAGACTTTCTGTACTTGTGCTCCCACTGAGGGTAGTAAAGGGTGGTGGTCTGTTCACAGAAACAGATTAAGGTGTGTGTTGGATGGGAGGAGTTTACAGAGGGAGCTGGGTCTTGTAGAATCAGCAGGAATTAGCCAGACAGAGGGTGGGGGGAGGGGAGAAGAAGGCATTTCAGATGGAGAGATTAGCATAAACACAGGCAGCGAGGTGTGAAACAGCCTGGTATCAGCATTACTAAGTGTAGAAATTAGGAGGGCTGAGGCTGCAGAGCAAGGTGGTGTGGCCTGGTTGAGGATCCCTGGGGCAGGGTGAGGAAATTATACTCCATCCCATGAAGTGGGAATCCCTAGAAGGTGGTCTATGCTGGGTGCTTTAGCATGACACATTTCTGGACTGGGGAACTACCCTGGGTCCTTATGTATCAGACTTTTTCATTTCATTACCATCTTTTGGAGAGAAATCTAGGAAGAACACAAATACATGGTAAGTAGCAGTCACCTAACCCTCTTCCTCCACTGGAACAAGTAGGGAAATCCACCCTCCCAAGAAGCCACGTTCCACTCAGACTGGATGAAAACACAAGCCTCACTCCTCCTCCCCACTTCCCCCTAACATGCTCTGAATGCTCAGCCTGAACAAGAGCCATGTGGGAAGTGGAAATTGGGTTTCACCTAAGATGAAGGCATAGGCAAGAAAGAGCCCTTCCAGGTCATACCGTTAGAGCCAGGTGTGTGCATGGGGAAAGGGGTGGGAGGGACACCTCTACCATCCCTCTGTTGGACTGCCTGAAGGAGCTGGTCCAGCCGGACACCTGAATTTTTTGGTTGCTCCTGTCTTGGTCATGAGGCACATGGTCTGTGGAGCACCCGGTGGGGCTGCTGCCCTCTGCCCCAGGACCTTCACTCAGGCCTCCTGATTTCTTTTCTAGCAGAGGCCCAACAAGAGCATTGGGGCAGTCTCCCGTGCGCCTGCCTCTGCTCTGCTTGGAGCCCTCCCACGACTTCCCAAGGGCTGGTCTGCCCCGTACCTGTGTAGACGCTCCTGGGACGCCGATGAAAGGCTGGCTGATTTTGAGGTCTCACCTATGGAGATTCTATGGCTTAGGCTGGAGTATGGCCCAGGAATCTGCTTTCCAATGAACTGCCCAGGTGGTTCTGAGTCCCACTTTTGAGAAGCACAAGGCCTGGGGTAAAACTCAAACTCCTTTGTATGGTACACGGCCCCTCCTGCCTCAGCTCTTGCCACCCCAACAGCCTGTCCTGTGTGCCCACCATACTGAATTGCTTCCAGTTCCCTCGACCGCCACTCTGATTCACAGCTCCTTGCCCTGCCCAGGCTTTCCCTCTGCTTGGAACACTCTGCTTCACTCCACACACACGCAGCAACGTCTCCTGCTCAGGGAAGCCTTCCTACCACCCTCCACAGTCTCCCCAACCTCGGTTAGTGCGCCCTGGGCTCGACTCGCTGCTGCCAGAGCACTAAAGGCACTGAGTTGTCACCATCTGACACTTCACAGAGCGCTTCCTGATCTGTATCTTTGTCCCTGGCCCCTCACATGTACTGGACACATGAAAGGTATTGACTAAATGCCAGACGGTTAAATGGAAGAAAAATATCCTTATTAGGGTAGAATGCCTAAGAGGAGAAGTAGGGAAGGCACTGCTTGCTAAGAGAATCAAGGCCATTTCCAAAGGATCTGGTTCATTCACTCAGACTGGCAGGTATATGGCTGGTCCTGCCCCAGGGCCTATGATGAGTCAGTTGGCTGGTGGGGCCAGGACAGCACCTGGGCTTCCTGACTGACTCTGGTTTACACCTGAGGCATAGGCCTCCTCGCCCCAGGCCCTCTTCCTTCTTCCCCAAATGGTCATTGATCACAGATAGCAGGGTGGGCCTTCACTTCAGTTCTGAGTGAGCCTGGAGATTTGAAGATAAAACAGCTATCAGAAGACATGGATGGGGGCAGGCAGAGGAGAAGATAATGAGAAAGAAGCAAAAACAGGCTAGGCGAGGACACCAGAGCCAGGCAGCATGACAGCAGGGCACCCCCAGAGCACAGCCGCCCTATTTCCCTGCCATGCCTCTCTGTATACTCCAACACACATGCATGCACACACATGCCCACGTGTATGCCACACTCTCCTATGCCACACCTGCCCGACCAAGTCCCAAGGAGAACAGAAGTGGGGTTCTTACCCGGCCAGAGTCAGGCTGCACCACGCCCCCAGGCTGGCAGGCAGGGAGCCCACTGGGATGGGACAGGGACCTTCCCTGGTGACAGGGGCTCCAGACTTCACTGCTGTTGATGTCCACTGACCCTGTACCTACCCTGACTCTGCCAGGCATCTGTTCCCACGCCTTACCCCAAACGGCAGCTTTTCAGTTCACAATCCTAATCATAGCGAAATGACTGAGATTAGGGAACTATTTTAATACTGTCCCTCCTCCTCCACCACACTGCTCAGTGGGAGGCCGTCATCACCAGGACGTCTGACTTTGACCTGTCAATCAATAGTCATTGTCATCTTGGCCAAGTCAATTTGCTCATCAACAAAATGAGAACAGACTCAGGGAGAAAGGTATCGGAGCATGACTGAGATCTAATGACAATTTCTGATCTTGAGAAAAAACAGAAAGCGATTGGTACTATATTACTTTCTTATGGCATGAGAAACTATGAAAAAATAGTACAGTCCTCGAGCCAATTGTTCAATTAAAAGTGACACAATAAAAAAATCTTTTCCACATCCAACATCTAACAGCCAACATATTACAAAATGGGGAACCCCATGGTGGTCCTCTCAAAATCAGGGTCGGAACAGGTATGTTTTGCATAGCCACTTTCATTTAACAATGGGCTATAAGTTCTGAAATGTATGATTATTAAAAAGGAGTATAATTCGAATGTATGATTATTTTAAAGAAATATAAAGTCATTGTACTTTGCTGATGACATGATTGTTTACTGTGAAAACCCTGAGCATTTAATTTGGTTGAGGGTCAAGTTCAGGCCTGGATATAAGCTTGATGAAGCGAGACACTGGTAATGAGGACAACAGAAATGCATTTTACTTGTTGAAACTCTTGACGGAGGTTTTCACTCAGGACTGAAGCGCTGGGATCCTGGGTTGTGAACATCCCCTCCCATATCCTCCCCTCCCACATCCGCAGGGACAGCAGTTGAACACTGCCATCTGCCTCACATTGTCCCTTCTGTGCAAGGCAGATTCCAGCATGTGTGTTAGAGCAACAGTGCCTGCTCTTTGATAGTCCCCAACAACCCTCCACATCAGATTTTGCCCAGGAAGGAGCTAAGACTTGGGGAGGCCTGGGAATCTGCCCCCAGTCACAAGGCTGGGGAGTGACCCAGCCCCCAGCCCCACTCCAGGCCTGGCAAGCACATTTCTGGCCGAGTTGTAGCATAGACTAGCTTTCCACACATGGCCCCACCAGACCAAGGCTTTCAGATGGGCACCCCCCAAAAAATGCTTCCCTCTCAAGTCAGAGCCTCCCCAACCCCACTAATGCTCAAAGTGAAACAAGGCTTTTGCCATGGCTGGGGGAGAAAGTGTCAGCTCAGGCAGGGAGGACAGCTGCTTACTGCGCCCCTTCCCACATTTCCGGTGGCAGGCAGGGAGGGAGGGAGGGAGGGAGGTCTAGGTTAGTGGAGGTCTAACCTAGCCAAGCAGAGTGGCTCAGTGTTGGGGGAGGGAGGGTCTCCCCAGAGTGTGAGAAGTGGTTTTGGGCAGAGGGGAAAGACAGTACATCTTGGCTGCTTGGAAGGTAGTGCCACTGCCCTGGAAAGCCCAGCGCTTCATTTGTTCTAGCCTTTTTGTGTCTGTTCTCTGGACTGAGCGCCTGAGTCTGCTCTGGAAAGTGAGCCCAGTGCCTGCTTATCACACTGCTGCAGCCCCTTGAACACACTGATGCAAGGAAATGGGGAGTCAGCATGGAGCCTGGCAGACAACCCACTTCGGCTGGGGATGCTGCCTGACAAGGTCTGAAGAGCGGTCCTGTTCTCTTTCTCCTGGAGGTGTCATTGCTGACCTTGGTCGGGGTGCACATCTGGGAGTCCTCACCAGCAGCTGCAGGCTAGATGTCTCCAACTGGCTCGGGCCAGGAGACATGCGCCTTCAGGCTCACGTGAGCCTTTCGCCCCCGTGTGGAGTCTGCCCTCAGGCCTCTCCTACTGCAGACTAGCTCCCCAGAGGGCCTTCGGGAGCAAAGTCCTCTCAAAGCCCCAGGCTGTGCAATGCCTTGTCCTGTGGGGTTCCTGCCTCCCCATGCCCGCTTGGCCTTGACCAGACTGGAGGTTTTGCTGAGGACACAAATGAACCTTAGAAGAGGCCTCTCTCTGAGCAGAATTCCCTCCGCTTCTGCAATCCATTGGAAAGTTTTTTCCTGGGTTAGGTGGTAGGTGAAGGTACGTGGTAGGTGAGGTATGGAGGGAAAGACCCAAATTTGAAAAGGGCCAGGGTTAGGCTCTGGCAGCCTGGATTCAGCTCTGGGTAGGCTCCATCTACTTGTGGGACCAAGTGCTCGGTTTCCTCACCTAGAAATGGTGGGCTGGACTAACAGATCCCAAACTGAATTCCTAGAATCACAAGGTCCCATGAGGGACTCATAGGTCTCCTATGAGAAAGAGAATTCAGATCCAGTAAATTTGGGCAGCTAATGTGGGTGATCTCATCCTCCTGGCAGGTCGATAGGCTCAAAAGCATTTCAAAGGTTCAGGGAAGTCCTGAAGTGAAAAGAGAACAGAAGAAAACCAACCCAGTTTACCTTTGTTAACACAGCCTCTTTCAAAAGTAATGACCCATTTCCCTCACAAGAGCAATAAACGGCCTTTGGGAGACATTTTAGGGATAACCCGGTGCTGATGTTCATTCTCAGGTTCTTCACTCTTGCTGGGATTGCCTGGGTTTCTCAGCCCAGGGGGCGGAGCAGGCAGTTGCCCCACCGCAAATCCCAAGAACCCCCAGGAAGGGCCAGGCTGCCCGCAGACAAAGCTCCCTGGGAGCAAGATGCAGTCCACCCCAGCTTTATTTTATTTTAGAAAGTCTAGTGCTAGGAGATCAAGAAGATGAGACTTCTTAAAAAAAAAAAAAATCTCAACCTCCACCCTGATTCTTTGTAAATCTGATTATACAAATTCACCTTAAAACTAACAGCCTCAGTTTGCCCATCTGTCAAAAGGGAGAACTAGAAAGACTTGGCTGGCTCTCCCTCAGCATTAGCTCTCAGAAGAGAAGTTTTCCAACCTGGGGTCCCCAGACACCTCATGAGGAGCATAAGCTATTTCCAGCACTTAAAAAAGTATGGTTCTGGCTGGAGTGGCTCAGTGGATTGAGCACGGGCCAAAGGGTTGCTGATTCGATTCTCAGTCAGGGCACATGTCTGGGTGGAGGTCCAGGTCCTGGGTTGGGGGCCATGTGAGAGGCAACACATTGATATTTCTCTTTCTCCTCTCTCTAAAAATAAATAAATAAAATCTTAAAAATCAAAAGAAGTCTAATGGGTATTACACATTTACCATGAGAAGTATCTTTGGTTGATTGGTATTACCTCAACTCAGTTTGACATCAGATATCATGGGGACAAGGATTATTATGCAATAAAAATGGTTGGTTTGTTAGACAAAATCTTTAGAAACTTAGAGTACATGGAAATAATACAAAGATCAGCCAGTAATGAAAAGGTAAGGAGCTACTGACTCAAGAGGTTGGGTCTAAAACCAGTTTAAAAGTATGATAGTGGAGAGCAAAGGGGTGGGTGGGATCCAGGGGAGTCAGGGAGCTCTATGGGAAGATGCTGCCCCAGGCAGCCTCTGGGGTACATCCAGGGTTGTGTGCAGAAGTCTGTGTTTAATGCTGAAGTGGCTGTGACACAGTGGCCCTTTTCAGAGCAGACTGGGGAAGCGCCTCTGCTGGCTGAGACAGGGTCTAGAGCGCCGCCACCTCTACTGAGCTGAGAGCAATGATCTCAGAGGCCCTAGGCCAAAGTGGACTCTATACAACTTCTTAGAAAGCCTGCTGGGAGTATCAGCGTCTGAGGGTTTTCAAGCACTTGAGCTCAGCCACAGCTGGAAAGGTGCTGTGGTTGATGCTGTTTACCCTTTAAGATGCTGCTCACCCAGAATCGCCTTTCTGGTTTCCTACTCCCTTTTCTCCGCTTGGGCTCTCCCCCAAGGCCAGCCCTACTTTGTGGCAGTCTTGGGGGCTGAGCCCAGGAGAGTTGGCTCTGGCCCCAGGAGAGAAGTAGTGAAAATCATGGTAGGTAGATCCCTACAGGTCACCAAAAAGGGGGTTAGATTCTTCCAATTCTTCCATATGAAGCACCTAAGACAAAAAGATCTTTCTCTTGCTAACACTGATACTGCTAATAACATCTCTTGCTAAGAGTTGGGCCATTTAAGACTAACGAGAGAACTGAGGTGGATTCCATCTGCCCCAGGACCTAAACCAGGCTGCTGGCATTAGCTAACTGGCTAAAGCTGAAAAGGGTTTTTCTTTAGGGTATGGAGAAAACATTTCATTGTGCGTTTTTAAAATTATGTGACCTGATAAATAAATGCATATGTGGGGTGGAGGAGTTAGCTATTAATTAAAACGCAGGGGAAAATGTGGACTAAAAAGATTGGGAATACTGTCTCTATTGCATCCTTCCAGATTATGAGTATTTTACAATTCTCTAAATTGTAGAGTGACTGTTAGTAATTCCAATAAATTGCCAATTGTATTTGGTGGAATTACCCCATGAATATTGATCAGTTTTGCTGATTTTGCATTTATTTGTAAATTTTTCTCATTGTTCCAGATATCTTATATATGTGTTCTGGACTGTCTTTTAAACAGGTTGTAAACTTTTACTGATCATCTCATTAATTAATGACAAATCTGACACGTTCATTTTGTAGCTATGAGAGGCATTATTATGCCCTCTTTTAAAAATTATATTTCGATGCATGCACAGAGAAAGGATCATGTTGAGGACACAGAGAGACGGCAGCCAACTGTGAGCCAAAGAAAGAGGCTCCAATCCTCTGGAACACATCTTATAAATGTGACCAGAGTGCTAGCCACCTCTTGCTGATCTGACCCAATCAATACAATTGATGTAATGGGTCAATGTGATATTCTGTGGATATCCAGCTTGTCCAGATCTTTTTGGACTTAATATAGCCTTGGGGCAGAACTGCTAATGTATATTTTCATTTCCATGGAAATGTGAATTGTTTCTGATCCTCTGGAATGCCTTCACCAAGTCAATGGCTAAATACTTGAGGCAGTACTGATCTGGGCTGGGCTAGTGAAGATACCACGTTTGGCACTGTGCCTGAGACTGCGGTTGTAACTTGATTGAGCTCAAGATGGTCTGCAGTGACTCTTCCTAATCCATGCAGTTTCTCCAGGGACCAGATTGGTCAAAAAAACAGGGATGGATAGAATGTGGCAATGATCTCTATTCTCGTCTCTCCCCATTTATGCCTACAGGAAGGGTTAATCTGAGAGACTTTCACTTGGCCTTTCCCAGCATAGCTATTGTTTTGCAGACTAAGGATGCAATGTGGGGGGTTTGGCCAACTGCCAAATAGGTCATCCCAATTATGTTATCTGAGTAAGTACCCTCAAGTACCCACGGGGAGAATCTAGGGGGATCATTACTGTGTATACTTGCCCTGATATTGCCGTGCTTCTCCTCCTACAGACCCAGCCACCGTTCTCGTTAATGGTTCCAGGGCTGAAAACTGGCTCAGGTTTGGAAACTGGGCAAGGGGTTGTGACATTCTATTGGGGCAACTGCCCTCAGCCTGCTGGGTGTCCATCTTTTTTTCCTACTTGTATAAGCTGAGAGGTACGATTTGGGTCACTGCTGTCACCTTTTCCATGTGTCTAGGCACCATGCTAGTAGCAGCAAGTTTACTCCAACTCTTGGAATCCTTGGTAGGGAGTTAAATTCTGTATCTTGGGGAGCACTTTCAAGTCCAAAGTTCTGCTCTATTCAATCTTATATGTTGGTCCCTTGAAGCACACTCAGGACCTCCTCCAGTGCCTGCCAGTACATGCTGTTAGCTTGGGCTCCTTCACTGTGCAGTCCCTTTTCTCCCCAGCAGACCCAGCATGGCAGTGGAGCCATGGAGGGTCCTGAGCGTTACAGGTTTTCTCGCACAACACAGGCGAGAAATGTCTCCCATCATTGATGGAATGGGATAGGGAGCCAAAATCTTTGTGCGTGTTGGAGATAGAGGTGGAGGTGGGGGGAGATCCAACCAGATGTTGCATCTGAGGAGTCGGGTTTTCCCAATCAGGGCTCTGACCTTGCCTAACAGGCCTGCCTTGACTGGGTGTTTAACTGACTTTGCAATTCTGCTGCTCTACTAAGTCCTGGGCTTGGTTCTCACTTTCTCTTCCTTCTCACTGGAGGGGATGAGAGCTTCTTTGTATGCAACCAAAGAGGTTCTCTGGTTCCACACATGGCTTTCCATTGCCCGGTACTTATCCTCTGCTGGTTGTTACCCTTCTATTGGCATCGATGGTACTGAGCAGAAGCCCAATCTCACTGCTCTATAGCTACTATCTCCTCTTTAAATCTCAAATGCTGAATACATTGCAAGTACAGATCTTCCTCAGTACACCATCCCAATTCACCACCAGTGAAGATTTCAACAATTGAAAGGAAGAGAAGGGAGGTGGTTGGCTCAAGAGAGGACTCCTGTGAAAAGCAGGGAGCTAATTTGTTACTATTCAGTTATTTTAAAAATCCCACAGGCTGTCTTCCCTGGGGGCAGAGGACAAGTTCCCAGAAAGCAGCAGTCAGCAGGACCCAGCCTGATGGAGAACCTATGGTTGTGTGTGTGTGTGTGTGTGTGTGTGTGTGTGTGTGTGTGTGTGTTGGGAGGTCAAGGGTGTTCTCTTATTTTCTTTAAACAATTACTACATTCTCATCTTGACCAAGCACAGCTTTTGAAAAAAGCAATAATTCACAAGCTACTTTCTAGTTTGGACTGCAAAGCAGGTAAGCCCCACCCCCCTTTTAAGGGGAGTGAATGTGGGCTACAGTCAGTCAGAACTGGGTGCTAGTCCTAGGTTCAGCGATTACTGCAGCACCCAAGGCTAGTCACTTAGCATTTCGGTTCTCTCCTCTGTAAGCAGAGATAGCTAACACTACGTGATGTACACTGACACGCCTTGCCTGTGGGAGGCAATGAGGGTGAGCAGACTGCTCTGCCCTGGAGGAACCTGGTCTGTTCTTGTGGGTCAGAGCAGAACATCCACAGGATGAAGAAGCACCAGAATCAAGTTTTCACAAGGGATCGAAATGAGGAAACTGACCAGCTGGCCATGAAGCAAGCATTCCTAAGAGGCAGCCTCTGAGCAGCCAATCAAAAAGGTTAGCTACCTCCTAACTTAGCAGCTTGTCTTCTGATAGGATCTAGAAGTTACCTTTTGGTTGAACAAGTATTTATTAAGCCCCTACTACTAAAAGTTCAAAACATTTTAGCAAATATGATTTTGTGTGACTTCCTGGTGACAACAAAGCACATGTGGAAAAACAATGTTTCTTCTTTGCTGACTTGCATTACCACTAGTACTCCAAGCCAGCCAAGCCTGTGGCACTGCCCCACAAGGAAACCAGGGTATGTCTTTGTGGGCACAATCACCAGCAGCAAGGCACACACCCTACCCAGGGAGGCTTTTGACTAGGGCTGCTGTGGAGGGGCTTAAAGTTTTCTAAAGAATCTACGGAAGTGCAGAAAAATTGTCTAAATCCTATAGTTGACAGGAATAATCTTTGGTACTTCCTCATAGAAGGGATACAAAAGCTCTGATTAACTGAAATTTTTAATTTTACTGACTCATCTGGTCAGAAGGCAATGTTTAAGAAGCCACAAATAAATTTCTGCTTACTTCACACAATATATACTACTTTTAAATTCAGTAAAGTGGCAAAGGATTGGGGAATTAAAATTAATTAGCTTCCCCTGGATTCTGTTACCTGCCTGTTTCTCTTGGGTTACTTGTTTTTTCCTTACCCTATAAACTTACATTCTACTTTATTTCATTTAAAAACATTTTTTTACTTTATTTTTAGAGAGAGAGGGAGGGAGGAGGAGAGGAGACAGAAGCATTGATCAGTTGCTTCTTGTGTGTGCCCTGATGGGACTGAACTTGCAACCCAGGCAAAGGCCCTGACAGGGAATCAACCCTGGACCCTTTGCTTTGTGGGACGATGCTCCAACCAACCGAGCCACGTTGGTCAGGGAATATTCTACTTTATAACAAAGTAAAATAGCATAGTAAACCTACTGCCAAAATCATACATGAACATTGGTTATGCTATTCACTTATGCAGAAAAGGAGCCAGGGGGCTACCCAAGTTGGAGCAAGGGAGAATACTATTATCCTCATTTGCATTGAGCTATGCAGTCAATACAAAAATACATTAATATTAGGAGGAAAACTTCATTTTATAAAGATAAACACTAGTTGAACTTTGAGGCTAATGTGTTACTTAATTATAATATTTAAGTGTTTCCTGGGTGGGAAGCTGTCCCTAGTTGTTAAAAACGAAGTACATCCATTCAGATAACACATTCCTAATAAGTAAATTTTAAGTGAATTATAAGAACAGTTTTTTTGCACTATGAAGTTCTGAAGAAATAAATCTTGACAGATCTGATACTTTTATTTTTAAAAGGATGAATTAAAACCCAAAATATCATCTGCCTAGGAAGTGGTGAAGAGGAATCTCTAATTGGAGAAAACTTAGCTTACTCTGGAGCAGGTATCTACTAACAAGACTAACAAGACAGTCTGGCCTTTTTGGCAGTGGTTTCAGATAAGTAGTCTAGAAATAATTTTGTCACCTTTCACTGCTTGATTCATAAAAGTATAATGATAGGAACTCAATAAACGCATACTAAATTTTTAAAAATTCAAAAACTCATTTTCTTAGGAAGAGGTGGGAAACTAGAAAACGAAGTAAATCAGAAAGTATAAAATTGGTCATTATTATTCTCATAAACTTAGAAAAAAGATCTAATCAAAATTGTCCACATAAAGATACAAGTCACGAAACACAGTCCGAAGATTCTGGACACGTCTGAGACAAGTGAATGGAGAGTGGCCTCCAGAAAACCATCTGGGATTGGACCCCCAGCTGGTCTAGATCTATGTCTTTTTATCTACAAATTGAGATAACTGTTAACCCATGTATCTGAGATGCTATACATTTGAAAAATGTACAATACTATATGCATACGAATGCTGAGTATGTATTATCATCAGATTATAGGAAGGGGTATTAAGTATCTACTGATTCAGATATACTCACAACTTACCTTGGATTTAGTCTAGAAACTCCACATTATCACATTCTGATTCAGCCTACATAGAAATAGAGTAAGAACAGAGCTTGTGGTATTAAAATAAAAATGCTTTTATGCTTTAGCCAATAAGATGTTTTTCTTTTTGCATTTTGAGTATATTCATCTTAGGGTTAGTTAATTTAAAATTCCTTCCTAGACAGACATACAAAAGGAGTGGAAAGTAATCCAGGAATTCTACAGAAAGTTCTATGTTCCCACACAGGGCACAGCTATGTAGTGATAAAAGGTGTCCAGCTCCCCAAAATACAACTGAACATATCATTTCACCTAATACTTGAGATTCTTTGTGTGAGTAAAAAAGCAACAATAAAAACAAAAATGACCTGTTACATCAATCCCATGAAAGTCATAATTCATATATTACCTAAAGAAAAAAGGTCATTTAATATTATTTTTTAACATAATAAAAGAGTTAAAACTTTTTCACTCTTGAAGTCTGACCTAACCCCTTTTCTAATTTAGTCCTAAGAGGAAGCATGTTCAGGAATCGAAGAAACCCAGAGAGAAAAACACAATCACAAACCATCTGCCAGTGACAAAGGAGTCAGCAAACTGTTGGAAAACAGAGAGAGCTTGTAATAATGAAAAAAAGGACAGAGTTTTATAACCAATCACTTATTTTCTTTTAAAAACACATAACCACATTAAGTTTTTGCTTTATACAACCATCTAGAAACTATAAAACAGTACCACATTGTGCATTTAACCTACTTATCAAGAAGGGAACTCCACATTTCATAAGAATTCTACCCATATAAGAAGGAAAAAGGAGACAGCTAACAGCATAGTCACAGATACAACATGAGTCCAAGCAAGCATCAATTCTTTGACGTCACCTTTTCCATTTACTGGAGTAGAGAAAGAAAGAAAGCAAGGGAGAAAAAAGAGGGAAAGAAGCACCCACAGAGGACTAATCACATTCCATAGTTACTTTTGACAACTACAGCTCAGGGTTTCATAGAATAGTATCATTTGACCAACACAATGTGGTAGGGGGTGAAAGGAAACATGAGTAGAGGAAGAGAGTTTGAAAAAAACAGATACATTTTACACCCTACTTCCCTCCTAAATACTCTTCATTAATACACGCTTCTGTGCTAATCTGGAAAATAGCAAGAAATTAATCTTTGCAATGTGATCAAGCTTAAGAGTTCTGCTCTTTTTGAAAATGTTGAGTGGCTCACATTTTTATAGTTCAAAACAATAACAATGTCACGATCAATTACTCTTTTGAAATTCCCCACAGTCTTTCTGATTATTCCCACCATGCTGGTGTTGCTATAGGACAATCAGAGGGGTGTGGACAGGGACTTCAGAGATCACGATAAAGGCTTAGTGAGATGGAATCCTTGCTCTTTCTTAGAAGTCCACATCTTTCTGGCAGTAAGTCTTCCTCCTTCTGATTGGTGGTGGTATAGAGGAAAGGGCATAGGAAAAACTAAGGTAATATGGTGGAAGTTTAGTCAAGTAACTGGGTTGAAGGTATACAGATGAGACTGTATAATTAGCAGACACACTGAATCAAAGGCAAAAAAATGGTTATTTGATTGTCCTTCTTAGGTTGATGGCACAAAAAAAAAACTGAAGGTGGCTTTGATTTAATAAAATAAACCAAAGGTCTGCTACAAGGAAACACACATTAGATGAGAATTACTATATTGATCCTGTTCAGGGGAAACTCTCATCTTGTCCCTCTCCTTTCCTCTTCCACAGTAAGTAAGCTAATGCATTCTGGACGGTTATTTTAAGGGGCAACCTCAATAAAAGAGTTTTGCCAATTCATACAAGAAAGGCATTATGAGCCATCCCAATTAGCAGGCTTCTCTCCATTCCCAGGCAAACTTCTCATAGTGCTCAAATTAAGCTCTTCCAAATCTAAGAAGATGCTTTTACTTTTTCATATTTGGTGGGCGGAATGTGGTTTAATGCTAATAAAATTATTAGTTTTGTAGCACTGATGAGCATAAATTTCTTATGCTTTAATATAATCAACTCTATCCTGCATTACCACTGTGTCCTCACATTGTATAGATTGAAATTCAATGCAGCAAGTTAGCTTTTAAGATTTACTATCACTGATAACTCAAATGTAGTATGTTCAAGTAATTTATAAAATCTCACCTTAACTCCCTTTGCTTCAGCTTATCATCACAAGCCAAAAAGAAAATTTAGATGCATCATAAACAGAAAATGAACTAAGTTGATAAATTTGATTTACTCTTCACCTGACTTTTTCTGAAGTTCTACCAGAACTTTTGTCTTAACCTAGTAACTATAGATCTTATATGTAATGATACTGACTTTTTACTTAGATTAGGGAGAAGACTGGTGATTTTGCAGTTGAGAAAGCCATAGATTCAACATGATTATTTTTTAAATCTGAGAAGCTATCTTAATTTAAATAATTTAAATGTTATATAGCAAGAAGTACTAACTTTTTAAGAAAGGCAAATTGTATGCAATCTATTAAAGAAAATAACTTGGAATTTGTTTACCAAATAAAGTGCAATAACTTTAGATAATTCTAAGTTTTTGAATAAAATAATGCCATGGATAGGGTTATTTTCTAAATTATTTTCCTTAGAAAAATAATTTCTAAGGAAAATAACAAATTTCTCTAGTCACTACTTAGAAAATTACATTTGGCATAAAGAACTATTTCCTGAATAATGCAAAGTAATGGAAAAAGATGGCAGGGAAATAAAGGCAGGTCTCTACCAGCTACAAAACCACTGAAGGGAGAGACAGCAAGGCATCACCTCTATGCCATGGAGCTCACAGACCTTCCTAACTGCCCTGCATCTGCTTCCAAGTTCTAACATCCTCCCTCTCTTCTCTGCCATCGCCACAATTATTTGATTATTTGATTTCTCTTTAACTAACACCTGTATGATTCCGTAATAGATTACTTTCTTTGATTCTTAATTTGCATTAGTTTACCTGATAAGAAAGGATGAACTGCTTGCTCTAGTTATCATGAATGTACTTCGGTCAAACCATGGTGGATTTTACTTCTAGTAAAATCTCGGTCCGATTCTTAGAACTCTCATGTTGAGAATATTGAAAAGCCATGGATCCTAGGGGCTGGGTCCCACTTTCCTTCTTTAAGAGTCCATATAGGTTACTGCTGAGGTGGCTGGCATTCTCTCACATCATTGCTTCTGAATCAGAAGCACTGTCTTAGGGAGAAAAATAGTAGATGCTGGAAAAGAAAGTTGCACATGGGTTTTCAACTTCTTTCCAATCTTAAAAACAATCTAATTAATAACCTAATTAATCTTTGATTATTTTGTTGTCTCTCTGTATGATATGAAATCATCAATTATTCCATTTTAATGGTACAGTTGGCCTTAAATATAGGTGCACATTTGTGTATAGAAAATAAGCCATTTTGTCTTCTAGTTTCTCTACACACGTCAATGCTTTCCATACTATCTATCATAAAATGAAAAATGAACTTCATTCTTTTGCTTATACTTCCTTTACATTCCTTTGGGGAGTATTTTAACTATCAGAAATTGTGTAATTCTCAAATAAAATACAGTTAGATTTTCTAAACCTAAAATTAGATGGAGTTTTACCTTTGGTTAGATTGCAGTTCCTTTTATGTGATTCTGTGATATTCATTTCCTAAAGAGTCCTATTGAGCGTTTCAGTGCACAGGAGTCTCCAGTAAAATTTTAGGTAGGCCATAGCATTCGCAACTGCTAGGACATAAAACATTTAGGAGAGACAAATGCATACTGCCTTTTTTTGGAGGAAAAAAATTAAACATATGTTCTGTCTCCCAAATTATTTCCTCCTGATGAGGAAAAGCCCTCTTTTCTCTTTACAGCTTTGGAAGGAACATCAAGCTGTGTGTGTGTTTGAATACATATTTAAGCATCTGCCATGGTAAGCTGAAAGTTACATAAGCCTTATCATTTCAGAATAGACTAAAGCTAATAGGACAAACACACCAGAAAAGAAATACATTCTAACACTATATTACCTATGAATAAATAATACTGATTAGGGCTCAGAATCATAACAGTTGAAGACAGACCAGATTGGCCATAGGACACACTTAGTTCATCTGTAAGATTGTATGTGTCATTATATAGGTTTACTAATAAAGAATGAAGTTGATCATTCAAATTGCTCTGGATACACATTAGTACCATCAATTTTATTTGTATAAGAAATTACTAGTCCACCGGACTTATTTATATAACTCAGAAATAATTAACTGCTATTTCTTGACAGACCAGTATTATTTCCCCCATAGTTTTAAAGTACAAAAACAATAGTTAGGAAGAAAATCTCAAGTATAAATAATGCAAACCTTTAATCTATTAAGGGGCAATAACTTGTTACCACTGATTATTATAAATGATTCAATTTATTTAAACTAAAAAATAAAACTCAGTAATTAAACTTTTCCTCTTCAGTTTTGGGACAAGGGACATGCTTGGTGAAACACACACACAAAAAGCAAAGTAATCAAAGCCAAAAAGTTGTATGATAGCTCAGAAAAAAAACAAAAAAAAAAAACCCTCTATTCAGAAACAGAACATTGTGGAAGCATTTCAGAAGATGGAAGAAATTCCTTAAAAAGAAACTATCTATCTATTAATTGATGAATTTTGGTAGTAAGAGTAACTGTAATACAACCCCCTGAAATGATGACCAGGATGAGTAAAAACTTGGGATGTGTGGGAGAAGGGCTGCCGGTAAAAGGGGGAATTAAGGGGCAGCAGCCATTTGTTTTTAAGACTAAGTAAGTGATAACAGCTGCCCTTCTACTTTTGTTCCTTTGTCTAAAATTAAGCTGAAAATGAGAGAAGTAATTTCATTTCAAAAATCCACCGATGTCTACTTTGGAATTTTTATCTAGATCTGGGGGAAAGGAAGATTAAAAGATATTTTACTTTTCTTGGTATTTATATCAATTTTGTTAAATAATGAAAAGCTAAATTTAATGCCAATCACATTCAAGAAACTATAATCCCTTAAAGTTTTGGGGCTTATTTGGGTTAGGGTTAGGAACATGGGAAAGAAATTAGACAAAATTGAAAACGGGCATTATGTACAGACCATGATAGTCTGAAATGTCGAAGAAATATACTTTTTGTGTATGACCAAGCTTAGACCCTGAAAATTTTAAAGTCAGGTTTTGTATCATAGGATGGCATGAAATCCAATGTTTATCCTTTAAAACTGCGGGGAGAAATGGCTGCCAAGGTCTGTTTTATCAGTGTAATGTGAAAGAGGAAAGCTAATTTGTTCTATGCTCTCAAAAACATGGTTTCCCCAAGATAGACTTAATTTGATCACATTCTGGCTAAGGGAGGTAAGCCCAGAAGAAAAGCTATCCAATGAGGGTGTAGAGTCTCTGAAATAGCTTTGTTTCCTAATTTAGAATTAGTAAAGGTTATATTTCAATTACTCTACATGCTGAAGCTTAACAAGGCATAACTTTTAGTTGTTATGGTTGGAATACATACGTATTCCACACCTGCCCCTTAAAGGAACAAAAGGTATCAGAACTCTTAGACACATTTCAACCGGCTGTGTGAAAGTATATAGATGCTTTGTTACTAGAGACATGCTCAGAATTCTAAAGCAGCAGCAACTTAAGAAATCAGTAATAAAACTTTGGCTTAAAATTAAAAAGAAATAAAAGAAAAGGTCAAACGGGTGCAAGTTGTCTCATGAAAGAGGTATTGTGGACTAAACCCTCATAAACGCTGTCCAACATTAGTTTCCCCGTCTTCTTTCACTGTTATCACCTTCATTGCACAGGAGTTATAGCATTCTTTTATGGTTAAGTTTCATAAATAATGAGAAAACTATATGTAACAAATACATCGTATTTCCCACCCACCCAGCAACCCTCCCCCAAATAAGAAAAGTTACATCAAATTAAAAAGTAGCTTCATGAATGAAGGTACTGCTCTAAGTTGCACTTTTCCTGCAAGTGCGGCCAGTGCTTTTGCGCTGGGTATGAAGGAAAGGAAAAAATTCTCCACATACATTGACAAAAAATTTAAAAACCATGTCCGGTTTCAACCAGTCAAAACCGGGCCAAGCAGAAGCCAAAGTGTCTCAGTACCGTCCCAGCAGAGGGTCCTTGCAATGCATGTTCTTCATCCTGATAGGTATCTGTGTCCTTGTGGTTGTAAACAATCCATAAGATACTGTTTTTGTTCCTTAAAATGTCCTCTGATTGGCAAAATGAAGTAAATATTTGTTTTAAAAATAGAAAATGAAAATTAAACCAAAAGAAAAGAAACACAGTGAGCTTGTTTGGAGTCCATAGGATCCGATCTAGAGGAGCTCGGAAAGTGTGTCACATGTCTTCTCCTGTTTTCGGCTGGAAAGGTGCTGGAGGTTGCGTTGGTCGAGGAAAGAATTGTAGAGTAGGAAAACCAAAGGTGTTAATCTAGACATCAGAGGAGTCAAGTGTTAGCTTCATCATCTGTGTCTTCTATCAATACCTTAGTGTCACGAGTCTTGGATCTAGTGGTAGTAAGGGGAAAAAGAGCAAAATAGAGCACTTAGTCCATTACTAAAATACAAACACATCCACAGCACCAGGTCCATTTCCAATCTTACCAGACAGGGGCTATGTACTGCACCATATGAACTATTTCTCGAGTTTCAAATTCAGTTTAAGGTATTACTAGGGAAACACAGAGAAACTACATTGCAACCAGAGGAAGGTACTAAGAACAACAGCAGGTCATATGGAACAGAGAGAGTAGTGTTTTGGAACAAGAAGATCTGAGTTTGAGTACTGACTATGATTTTACGATGCATCTATTTAACCTCTCTGAGTGCCAATTTGCATCTCTGTAAAGCAGTAATAACAGTACATGTTACACGTAATGCTACTCTCACCTCATGGGGACAGTATGAATATCAAGTAAGAAAATGGATGTAAAAAGCATCAGTAAAGCACTCAACAAATACAACGAATTCTGATGAGGAGGACAGAAATGCCATTTGAGGCATAATGAAAAACCAGGTGAGTTAGTGAGCCTGCAGAAGACAAGACCTAAGGAGAGGCATGGCAGGTGTCTTCAAACAGTTGACAAGTATGATGTAGAAGAGGGATGAGACTGTTATCTTTTTTAAAAAAATACTTTATTTATTTATTTTTAGAGAGCAAGGAAGGGAGGGAGGACGAGGGATAGAAACATCGATGTGTGGTTGCCTCTCATGCCTCCCCTACTGAGGACCTGGCCCAAAACCCAGGCATGTGCCCTGACCTGGAATCAAACCGGTGACCCAGCCACACCAACCAGGGCAGAGACTGTTATCTTAAAGAGTCCAACTAGGATCAACTGGTTGAAGTTATAGTGAAACATATCTCAGCCCCATATAACCTATCTACCATGGTGACTATCCAACAGTAAAATCATATGCCTCATGTAATTATAAACTTCATTACCACTGACAATTATCAATCAGCATAAGACGACTATCTCTTCAGGATGCTGTGGAAGAGATTTCTTCATTGAATGAAAAATGGGATTAGCCCTGGCTGGTGTGGCTCAGTGGATGGAGAGCTGGCCTGAGAACCAAGGACTCAGAGGTTCATTTCCCAATCAGGGCACAAGCCTGGGTTGCGGGCCAGGTCCCCAGTAGGGGGAGTGTGAGAGGCAACCACATACTGATGTTTCTCTCCTCTTTCTCCCTTACCCTCTGTGTAAAAATAAATAAATAAATCTTTAAAAAGAAAAAGAAGAACATTTAAAAAAAGGAGTTAGATAATATTACTAAAATATTCTGCAATTTATGAGCCCCACGAGGTGAAAGTGGTATCTGGTGAAGCAGGTATTATTATTTCTACTAGGAATTTGACAGAGGTGGAAACCGACATTCAAAAAAGTTAAGGACGTGTTACAGGTTGCATGAGTCCCAAAATACTCAAATTCAGACCCTATTTTAGAGTCCCTGTTCTCTCCTTACATATAACCTGCTCCACTGTTCTAAACATCTTCCTCTGGTTGCAATTTAGCATTCCAGAGTTTTTCTATGAACACCTGAAATTGAACATAATCTACTGCCAAAGAGCTTCCTTGTTTTGGAAACAGAAAAAGTGCACGTTTAGGCTGCCCTCTGCTGGCAACTAACAAAGATTAGCTTTTCAAATTTAGGAGCTCAATGAGACAACCACCCACAGCATTGTCTTCAGCCCTTTGTGGCGTTTATCTGTTGACCCCACCAGGTCCCACACCCTCTGCTCCTGCTTTCTTGCTATAATATCATGTTTGTGTTTTGAAGTTCTTTCTACTGACCCATGACCATTCCTTTTCTGTCCCTTTCATTTACCTTTTTTCCTTGCTTGTGTTTGTTCCCTAAGGCTTAGTTCCTTGCTTTCTTTTCCTACCTTCTTCTCTTCAGAGAATTTCCAAATTCTATCTAAAACTTGGGCAGTTCACACTCTGTTCCTCTATATGTTATCATTACCCCCTCATATTTTCTACTTCCTTATATTCCTTTTAGTCTTACTGTAAGCATTCTAATCCAAGTCCTTGTTGTCCCATACTTAAAAATACTGAAAAGTATATATTGCAGCACCATGAAATCTTACAAAAATATTACTTTCATTCTTCTATGAAAAGATTCTGTGACTGCTTCCTGCCTACACAATCAAGCTTGTACTTTGCAGCATTTTACAATCATACTTCATCTATTCAGCTAAATTTTCTTGCTATAGTTCTAGTCACATGGTTTTTCTTCCTGCCCCTCATTTCCACCGTTGTCTCTATCGTGCCTCTGGCCTGTTCAAACACTCCCTTATCCTTTAGAAAGCTGCTCATGCTTGACTTTAAGTCTTCTCTTTCATTCCAATCCACTGTGATATATACTATCTCTAAATTTCAAATGTAGCCACATTATACCCTATATTTATTGTTATTTTTAGGAACATATAAAGTCAATGACTAATAAAAAATACTATTGCAGGTATTTAGGAAAAAAATTAAAATAGCTTTTAAGTACTTACTGAGCTCTTTCTGAGAGGAAACTGGTCTAAATCCCACATCACAACAAATTCAATCCACTCAACCACCCTATGAACAGGGTATTGCCATACCAATCCCAATCAACAGCTGAGGGCTAGTATGCAAAAATTAAGTACTCTGGCAGAGGTCACACAATGGCAAGTGGCAAAACCAGGATTCCTGCAGTTTGTAACTTGAAAATTAATTGTATACAAAACATACTGAGGAGTCAAATAAATTCTTCTCCAACAAATTTTCCTCATTGTACTTATAATACTAAATCAGTGGTCATTAATTAATGTATTAATGTCATTTTACTGTGTGTGCTCATTAAGACATTGTACAGGTTGGATCATATGGAATTACTGTTACTGCTGTTTTTTGCAGGTGAAAAATGATCCCCAGACACTTCATTTGGTTCACCCCATAGCGTCTTAGCGCCAGTGCATTAAAGCTGGAATGAAATTCGTCTCCAGGAGCGGTAGCCGCACGTACTGAGAGGTGAGGTGAGGCCGGCGCAGGGATATGCTCTGGCTGTTCTTCCACGGTCGGTTCTTCTGGCGGTTCCGTACTCCGTCCTCCTGGTCCATCATCTGCTCTAGAAGTGTCTGATCGTCAGCGTTCAGAGGGGCCACGGAGATGTCCCGCACAGCGCGGAATTCACCACAGTTATTCAGATGCTCATTCTCCAAGCGGAAGAAGTTCCACACAAATCGCCTTAGCACAACAGAAGAGAGTAGGCAAGTTACTTACAAAATGTAAACGTACTACTGTAACCTGTAAACCTTCCTGTAGATCACATTTCCACACACACAAGCAAAAAACAAAGAGGTAAGGGTTAGAATATTAAACTAAATTAGGAAAAGACGGTGTGGAAAGGGAGTAGGGGAACAAGAATGAAGTAGGCAAAGCGAAGGGACTCATGGAATGCAGCTGAATACCCATTCTTTCAGTTTACTGAACATGTATTTATTGGGTGTCTACGACATGACAGGAAAAGGCACTGAACGAGACAGACCAAGCTCCTGTCCTGATGGGGTATGATTTCTAGTGGCAGAGACATAATAAGTAATCAGTCAATGGTAAGTGTGCTAAAAAAAATAAAGCGGGGCAAGGGGACAGAGCATGCTTCTCTGAAGAGATGGCATCTAGCAGAAACTGATGCAAGGAAGCAAGTCATGTAAAACCCCGAAGAAAGTGTCCTAAAGAGACGAACAGCGAGTACAAGGCCCCAAGCTGGAAAGGCCTTTGGTGGCTGAGACAACAGAAGGCAGTCAGCAGGGCTGGAGTGGAACAGGGAGGCTAAAATGGCAGGCGATGAAGATGGCAAGGCAGGATAGAGCCTGCTCCACAGAGGGCCTTCGTGCCATGGTAAAGAGTTTAGATTTAAGTGTGATGGAAAACAAGGTGAGTTCTGAGCAGAAGAATGATGTGATTTGTGTTGAAAAGCTCATTCTGTTTGCTGCACTGTGAACAGATGAGAGGGAGGCAAGAAAGCTGAAGGAAGACTAAGCTGTTGCAGTAGTCCGGGGGAGAGGTGGAAACTTCGACAAAGGTGGCAGTGACACAGGTGGCAAGAAGCAGGCAGACTAGGGATTTATTTATGAAGACGGAGCTGACAGGACTTTCTGGAATGTGAATGGTTTGGGTTTTGGTCTCAGGATATGGTGACACCATTTACTAAAGATCTGGGTTGTTCCTATCAGGCTAGAGACATTAGATATCCAAGGGGGGAATTCAGCTGCTGGGTGGACAGGAGTCTGCAGTTCAAGGGCAAGTCAGGGCTGGAGACAGCAAAAAGACAGTATTTCAAGTCCTGGGCTTAGGAATAACGTAAGTGGAGAGATGAGGGCAGAGGAAGGGCAAGAATCAGTGAAGAAGATGAGAGGGAACAGTTACTGAGACAAAAGAGTGTTTTTTTTTTTTTTTAAATCCAGTGAAGAAAGTGCTTTGCTGAGAGGTATAATACGTAGAGAACTTAATTTAGCAAAGTAAAGAGGCCGTATGATCTGGGAGCATATATTCTGGGAGACTGTCTAGATTCGAATCATGGCTCCAGCACTTACTAGGTATCACAACCTTGGATGAGTTACTTAACCAATGCTTCAGTGTCGCCAGTAAAATGGGACAGTAACTACCTACTTCACAGGACTGTTGTGAGCGTTCAGTAAGTTAATACATGTAAAGGGCTCAGAACTGTGCCAGGTACCTAGTAGGTAATACAGAAGTGTTTGATACTATTATAGATTATTAACAAAAGTGATTCAGTATTGAGCATTGGGAAAAATGCTTGAATTGAATTAAAGGGAGATGGGGGGTGGAGTGAAAGAATGGAGACAGCAAGCAAAGACATCTCTTATCTTGTAAAGGAGAGCAAAAAATGGACGCTAGTTGGAGGAGGAAAGTAGATTCAAGGGAGGTTTTTTGCTTTTATTTTAAATGGGTGATAGAACATCTGACTGTGTCAAGTAAAAAAAAAATAAGGAAATAAAATAATCAAGAATGAAAAAATTAATTGAGATTTTTTAAAACTAAAAAACTTCAATCTATAAAGCAGCACACATGAAAGAGAAATAAGGGGGTGGGGAGGGCCTGGTGGTGACGAAGAGTCTGAGAAGAAGGAAGAGGGTTGACAAACGGTTTAGAGAGCACGGACGAGAACATACACTGCTCCTAGATTCGATCTTTATCTGTCAGGTTTGTTTCTGTTTCTAGGTTCTATCTCATTTTATCAGGCCATCCTGCTAAATGCACCCATCCTGATGCAGAGGAATGTCATATACCTGGTCTGAAAATATCTTTATTTCACCTCCATTTGTGAAACACATTTTCACTGGGTAAAGCATTCCAGATAGGCAGCATTTTTTTCAGCATACTGATGATATCATTTTAATGACTCCTGACTTTCACTGTTGCTGTTGAGAAGTCAGCTGTCAAATGAACTGCCACTTTTTTGAAGATAATTCTTTCTTTTGGGAGGCTTTGTTTTTAAATAAGTATTTAAGTTCAAGCATAGCATACACATATAAAAGTGTGCATGCAGTAAGTGTGCAGCTTGTTATTATAAAGTGATCATACTGCATAATTGCCTCTCAGAAGAAAGAATATAACATTACCTTACACCAAAGCAGCCTAAATTTATAGCCCCCTATGTTATCATTTAGGAAATTCACCGATTCACCTTTCATATTTAGCTCTGCAATGCACCTGAAACTGATTCTGCATACAGTCTGCTGCAGGAGAATCATTTTTTTCCCCCGTATATGGTTTTTGTTGATTCAAAATCATTATTAAAAGACCTGTTTGAGGTTACTTAGCCACCTTTGTCATAAATTAGGTAGTGTCAATGTATGTGTGGATGTTTGGACTTCCTATTCTGTTTCAGTGGACGCTGTCTTTGCTTTACCAACACCAGACATTGTCTTAGTTACTGTAACTATATAATAAATCTTGATGTTAGGGTAAGTCCTTCAACTTTGTTCTTTTCAAGATGGTCTTTGCTTTTTTGATCCTTACTATTTCTGTATAAATTATAGAACTGGCTTGTCCATTTTCACACACATACATATTTCACTAAATTTATTCCTACATATTTGATATATTCTGATGTTATTCAAAATGGTATGTTTTTGAAATTTTCATTTTCTAGTTGTTTGTAACTTTTTTAGAATGCTAATTTACATTTATATCAACTCTGTATTCAGGGACACAGCTACATTCATTTTAATAGTGTATTTGTATATTCTCTTCAATTTCTACATATGCAATCACGCCATTGGTAAATAATTATACTTTTGTTTTTTCCTTTTTAACCCTTATACTGCCCTGCCTCATTGCACTAGCTATATGTACATGTATGATGCTAAATGGTGCCAGCAGGCATACTGATCACATTTCTGATCTCAAGGGAAAGCTTATAGTGTTTTACCATTAAGTATGATCTTGTTTACTTTTTTTGTAGATAACCTATTTTTTTCATAAATAGGTACTGACTTATTTCAACTGTGTTTTCTGTATATATTGAGGGTTTTCCCCTTTAACGTGGTGAGTTATGCAGACTGATTTTAAATGTTAAATGATTTTAAATATTCATCTTACATTCCTAGAATGAACCTAACTTGTTTGTGATGTATTATCCTTTTTATAGATTGTTGGATTCATTAGCTCATATTCAGAATTTCTGCATCTCTATACATGAGACAGATTGGTTTTTTTGAAATGTCCCTGTAGGTTTAGATATCAAAGTCATGCTGGCTTAATAAAATGAACTTGAAGTGCTCCTTTTATTGCCACTTTTCCCTGGAAGAGTTTCTGTAAAACTGATCAGATTGTCTCCTCATATATTTGGAAGCCTTCCCCGGGCCTGTAGTTTTCTTTGCGGGGAAAATTTTAATATGGATCTAATTTCTTTAATAGATATAAGGCTATCTGTTTTCTATTTTTTCTTTATTGGTTTTGGTAAACTGTGCTTTTTGAGGAATTTTTCTATTTCATCTTTATTTTTAAACTTATTGGCATAAAATTACTCAGTATCTTAATCTTTTAAAAAATCTTCAGTATTTTTTACATTTGTAATTTGTGCCTACTTTGCTTTTTGGCTTGATCTGTCCTGTTTAGACATTTTATCAATTTTATTAGCCTTTTTAAAGAACTTTGGCTTTGTTAATTTTTCTCTATTGTATGTTTGTTTTCTATTCCATTAATTTCTGTTCTTTATATTTCCTTCCTTCTTCTTTCTTTTGGGTTTGATTTTTAATTTTTTAAAATTTCTTGCGCTGTATACTTTTCTAATATGTACATCTAAGGCTATACACTTCCTTCTAACCATGGCTTTAGCTGCAATCCACATCTTCTGTCACATTTTCAATTTCATTCTGTTCAAAGTATTTTTTAATTTCCATTTTAATTCAACTTTGACCCATGGGTTATTTAGACATGTACTGCTTAATTTCTAAGCAGTTGGGAATTTTCAGGTATATTTTTGTGATTTCTAATGCTCTAAAATTTCCTTTATGGACCAACATATGGTTAATTTTGATAAATGTTCTACAGGCATGTGAGAGAATGTGTACTTAGTAGCCGTATGCAGCACCCTGCATATGTCAATCAGGTCATTTTGGTTAACTGACTACTTGTTTATTACTGAGAAAGGTGTATTAAAATCTTCCTTTAAAATTATAAATTTGTCTATTTCTATTTTTTAGCAATGTCATATTTTTAAGCTATATTAGGTGCATACAAATTTGAACTGGCTATCACAATTGAATCTCAAGTCTGTATGGCAAATTTCTTTAGCACAAAATTGACTTTAGGGCTGTGCTTATACAGGGTACCTGCTTTCACTTAGATTTTGGGCTATCTCATCAGATCACTGATGTTTTTAGGAGACCTAAAACATTATCCAGCATTTTTTGTTTGTTTGTTTCTAGTGAGAAAGTTAGGCTGAGAAACTAAGACTGACAAATTACAAAAAATGATGCTCAAAATATTTTAATTTCTGTTCTAAGACTTTCTGCTTCCCCAGTTGTACTCATGGCCCTTCTGATGGAGCTCAATTCTGAAAAAGCTTACATGCCATCATCATCATTACTTATTTAACTTTGTAAGGCTTAATCTCTTAGTTTTGTAGGATTTTCCAGCTCTGAGGGTAACACTGCGAAAAGCTGTAAAATTTAAGCTTTTCAAGTGTAAGTTTTAATAAATGTTAACTTAGACATCTTTTAGGTAAAAAGCATCTTTGATAAACTTTTCAGTAGTTTGCTTACCGGAAAACCTCAAGGGGAGCAAAGACAGTAGCAATGATGTCCCCAGAATGAGGCAACAAAGTCGTGGAGGTAATTGAGATTTGGATAGTCCAAGCAAAGCGCAGTATCACATCCTCTATGATGGCACAGTAGTAATAGGCCTGAGGAACAATAAGCAAATTGAGAACCCCTATCATCATGCTTCACGCAAATAAGTACACCTACAACAGCAACAAGACTGGTATACACCATACCAACGAGCACAGGTTCAAGAAGAAAAAGAGTTTTATTCTATTTTATGTTTTAAAAAGATTTCAAAAATTTAGTTTTATCTTCTTGAAGGGTATAATACTTACTCGTTATGAAGCTTAACTGAATTTCAGTAACCATTTAACAAATATATTTCATTCCCATATTGTATAGTAGGCTCTCTTCCAGACCCAAGAAATATAAGCCAGATGAGATCTTCAATCTGATTGAGATGGCATTCTAACATGTATGTGATATGCTAATGACTCAATAGCTAATATCAGAAAAGATTAACAGATTTATTAACTGTGTTATTTGCTAAATGCTTTACCCTGTATTTGAAGGAGGTTTTGCCTTGCTTTTTGATATCAGTAAATGAAATTAAGCTTGGGTTTCGCAAACATGGTTGAATTCAAGGAACGTCCATTTCTACAAGGGGAAAATTGCACTCAACTAACCAATTCTTCCATGTACTTCCACCTGGTATTTAGGAGTCCAGTGTTAGCCATCCACGCTGTGCATTAACTGCCAATAGAGCAGAACTGTGATTCGTGGATTTGCTCTTTATTAATTTTGGAATAATTAGCTCTTTAACAAATATTCTTCCTGGAACTGGGTGTGGTGCTCAATATTATGCACTGTTAATCCCTAGGAACTGATTTTAAGGTTCTTAGAGCCATGTTCTTAATTTTTAAATGAAGTTCCACTGGACTCCACAAATAGATTTTTCCCTTTTCAAGTGGAATGATTTTTATTCCACTATTTACCTTTTCAAAATTGAAAGGGCTGTAGCATCCAGAACATCTGCAAATTATGATGTAGAAAAGCATGTAATTTATTTTCTAGGGTCATGAAAATATGCAATAATAAAGAAATTGACTGAAACATCCTATTCACTAATTTTATTACACAGAAAACAGTAAGTTATAACTATTTAAAAGGAGGAATGGATTAACATTTACATAAAGATACAAACAGTTCATCTAAGCAATACATATAATAAAATATAAATGTGTTCTATTTCTCAGTCAGGCAAGAACCACAGAAGGAGCAAGAAGGCACATATATTTGTTAGGTACCAAAGGACCATTTTTACCTGAGCTCATGTCTGCTCTCTGACTTCTGCTTACCATTACTGAATTTCTTTTCTCTTTTGAAGATTTTATTTATTTATTTTTAGACAGAGGGGAGGGAGGAAGAGAGGGACAGAAACATCAATGCACGGTTGCCTCTCATGTGGCCCTCACTGGGGACCTGGCTCACAACCCATGCATGTGCTGTGACTGGGAATCGAACCCGCAACCCTCTGGTTCTCAGGCCAGTACTCAATCCACTGAGCCACACCAGCCAGGGCTGACTTTCTTTTCAAATGAGATTTATGGAGGTATGCCTAGCATCTTGGTCATATATTCTAAGTTTGCATACTGAAATTTTTGCTACAGCTTGCCTAAGAAGGATCACTATCAACAAATATCCCCTTTTCCACCTTCATTTGCTTATCTGAAATTGCACTTACCCTACATATCATCCTTTGTACCCACTCTAGCATTTATCTTCAATCCTCATACTTGCAAACAGCCTTCCCTACTCAGAAGCTGAATATTACACATTCATGAAAGTACCATTTTGAGGTACTGGTGATATTCTGACATAGTATAAAGTATTAGTGGCCCAACCTGTACTCCTTTCCCAATCACAGAATTTTCAAACTGGGAAGGGATCAAGAGCTAACCTCAATAACAGCCCACCTTATAGAAGAGAAAACACTGTAGACTGCTTACCTAGAGTTATGCAGCTACAGAGTGAGCTCAGACTCCGACTCGCTTACCAAGATTCCCAGTTCAGCATTCACTTCTTTTCAAGATATGAGTAAGGACACTCTTGGTTTTTTGACTTTTTAATTCATTCTCTCAAGTTGTTATTCATATATACATAAATCCTAAAATAATTCCTAAGGAATTATCCATGTATTTTCAGACTGAACTGGCATTTTAACCACCACTGGTTGAGTAAATGAAAGCAGCAGCTTTCCTGATGCACCACACAACTAGGCACTCCCTTTCCTGTGCCTTCAGAGCACTGCTCACTCAGTCAAGTACTTACAGACTCACCCCACAAATGTTAAGTCTGCTAGACTATGCAGGGCGGCCAGGGACAGGGACACCTGAACAAATCATTATAATACAATAATGATAATACACTGATAACTGTTATAATGATGCTTGCACAGGGTAAAATGGGCTTAGGATGAGTAACTAAATATGCTTAGAGAAAAAAAAGAAAGACTTCTTAGAGAAAGTAACATTAAAACAGACTTTTAAAAGGGAGGAAAGAGAATTTGCAAGTCAGACAAAGGGGAGAGAGGGCATTTGAGTGAAAAGAATTGCATGTTCAAAAATAAAACATAAATTATAGTGAGCTATTTCTCTATTTTAGTCTTTATTACACTGTATCGCATTCTGTTCACTTATCTGTTTATAATATAGTTCATGGCCTCTGTAAGAACTAGAATTTCATTTTGTTTTCATTTTCTACAATGCTCAGCATATAGTGAACACCTGACATGTTTTTGCTGACTGAATGAATCAGTATTTTTTTAGTAATTTTTTCTAATATATTAGGTTGCAATTAGGTATACACTATAATAGGATTTAGCTGGTGATATACCTTGTTTTGTTTTTTTAAACAAACGCAAACACTGTACATACTTTCTGGGGGTACACAATCTCTTCGCGGAGGAAGGTGTTTTCTCCCGCATTCTTATCAAAGAGACCCCAGTCCATCTTCAGGTCCCAGATGAGGGTGTAGCAGGAACTGATGATACAAAAGACAATCCACAGGTAAAAGAACACCACGGTGTCAGAGTGATTTCGTTCTGGAGAAAGGGAAGGGAAAGGGAAAATTACTAGATTCATGTACAATTCTTCATTAAATAAAACCGATTAAAGAACAGAGTCTTTATACAGTTCCATAAAAGAAGTAAGGTAGGAAGTTAAGATTCTAAACAAATCTCACTAGTAGGATCATTGTCTCACAAACGTTAAAAAAAAATCAGAATCCCCTGAAGTCCTACCTAGTCGACAAACTCATAAAATTTGTACAAATGTGCATTTAAAGTTTTGGAGGCTCTTGTTGAATACACAAAAATCCAACTAATTACAGTGCAGGTTTTTAGTATTACAAAGGACATCATTTTAATTTCTGCCACCAGGTGGCAGCTTAGGGTCAAAAATGAAAAACATGATACACCACTAACAAGCAATGTGCTGCATTTGCTTCAAAAACTTCTCGTTTTCACTTTAGAACAACATTTCCTTCATACACTTAGACCTCATCAATACTTATTGTGATGGCAATTAGATAATTTTCTAGATAAAATACCAGAAGTTTATCCTTAAGGACATGAATAAAAGCAAATTTCCCTCAAACCGCAAAGCAAAGCATGATATTTTGCTTCTTACAGAGGTTAGTGCTATGAAAGCCCAAGGTGACTTTATGTTTGGAACACTAGAAAGTAACTTTTGGCTTTTACTGAGAATATAAAGTGTACTTTATCAGAATAATAAAAATAGTTTGCAAATGTACTTATACAATTTAGTCTTTTCTCCCCGATTTAAGTGCTTCATATGTTCTCTAATGAAGTTCTTCTTTGTTAAGTTCAAGAGTCCTCATATTATTCATGTTCTCCAGGTGCAAGATATAGGCATATAACTACTAACATGGTCCTTAATCAGCAGGGAAAAAAGGATACAAAACATCTAACTCAAAGAAAGTTTAAATTTTGGTTAATTTCCCAAAGGCATAGAAAGTAAATGATGTATCATGCATTATCCACAACGCTTTCTATTAAAATAAGCAAGTGTTATTAATCATTTTCGGGTATTAAAGTGTTAAGTACAGTATGATTCAAAGGCACCCTTTGGCCATTTATAATCTAGTAAGTGAAACAACATTTGTTACTGATGATAAATTTGAACTCAAAATGAATTATAAACAAAGGACTATGAGAACATCAAGCAGAACTGGAATGCTTCCAGCAGTAGGAAATAAGAGGAAGTAGCATTTGAGTTATTTCTAGAAGGATAAATAAATAGTGCTGCACAAGTCAGGCAGATGAGTCAAGGCCATTCAAGGCTGAAGGAAGATAATGAAAAGGCATGAGGGTGGGAAAGTGCAAGATGTATTTGAGAAGCTGCAAGTAATCTAAATCTAGCATGGGTGAAATATAGAAGGCGCAAGGGAATGGGTACGAGTTGAAATGAGGTGGAAAAGACACTTTGGGTCTGACAGTGAGTGGAATGCCTTCTTGGGCCTTAAGATCAGATCTGTATTTTAGAAAAATAACTGGTTGGCAGGTTGCTTGCATCAGAATTAGTTGGTTAAAAAAAACACCTCACACCTCCAGCATTGTGTAAGTCAGTTTTTACTAGCTTATGAGAGCAGATTGTTAAATTTTCAGAAACTCTGTAAACTGGTTGTTAAACACCGTCATTCTTAGAAATTAAATTACATAAACTTAGTTATTAAAACAAAGGTAATAAAAACTCAAAATTCATCACTTCCTAATTATTTTACTAAATTTTGCTATCATTATTCTTAAAGGTTATTTATGTTTACTGTATCTATAGGATGGAAACACTAGACAATGTCATCCATTTTTTCCCAACATTCAGTGTTATCATCTTAATAGCCTGAAACTGGCCATGATGGAAGTATTCACACCATGGAAATCTGCAAGCACTGCAAATCAGTGCTCCCTCTCAGCACTGCCACCCAAGAACTGGTGTGTTAAACACATACCAGCACATTACTGTTCAGCTTCTTGTCCTAGAAAGTCAGTGGTAGGAAACAGAATCAAGTATTTTTAAAACAGTCCACAAGTGATTCCAATGAGCAGCAAAGTTTGAATACAAATACATTTTGAAGGTTAAATTACTTCCATAAAAACTTTTGCATCAAAAGCAAACTGGGTTGGTCCTGGCCAGGTGGTTCAGTTGGTTGTAATGTCATCCTGTGCACCAAAAGGTTGCACGTTCGATTCCCGGTCAGGGTGTCAGGGCACATACTTAGGTTGTGGATTTGATCCCCGGGAGGCAACTGATCCATGTTTCTCTCTCACATCAATGTAACTCTCTCTCAAATCAATAAACATATTCTCACATGAGGATAACAAGAAAACAAGCAAATTGTGTTGAATATTTATAATATAACACTGTGCCATATGAATCATCAACTTAAAAGGCCTAACAAAACATTTCTTATCTAAGTTTAGTTGGATGTGTTCTGAAATATGTTTGTTTCATTCTGATAGAGTTCAATTATAAGCATCATGGTTGCATTAAAAAAATCCTATAACTCATCTACTATGGTTTGCAAAGAATAAAGCAAATTAGCAACTTAACAAAATACACATTATTCTCTTATTTCCAAAACAAGACCAACACAAAGAGATGAAGACAAGTGACTTAGCTGTAGATTATATGTACAACTCTTTATAAATTTAACGCTTAACTTTACACAACAATAAGCCATTATTTTGTTTGCAAGAAAAAGTAATGAAATGAGAATACAGCTAAAGATGAATTCAACAAAAGATAACAGGTAATATCAAGTCTTATTCCTTGATAGCTAATTTTTCTTCCCTGATGAAATCATTGAGTTCAAATTATTATATAAAAGATTTTTTTGGTGGAGGGAGTAAAAAAAAAGAATTAAAAATAAAACTAAAAGCAATGCGCTAATTTTCTTTTATTTTAAATACAAGTCCTCAGAGTATAATTCTTAAAATGGTACAATGGGTCAAGTGACTGACTCCCTTCTTTCTAAGGCCATATGATTTCTATAAAATTTCCATGACACATACACAAGGACTTTCTGACTTTTAGAAAACCAAATATTTTAACAGAATATTTTGGAATAAGTAGTGTTTTATCTCATGGACTTCTTCAAACAATGATCAGCATACACCTGGTCTACATATGCTACATTTGGGTCTCTTTTTAATTATTACCCTTGTTTGATCTTTTCCATCTCCCAAATGAGGAGTGCTTCCCCCTGAAATCATCTGCCTTCGTTGGTATGCAGTAGATGTGCTAGAAAAATATTATCACTTTAGGCAAGCAATTATATTTAATTCTCTCTTGGCTAACTCTGGTAGCCTACTTTAATGATGTTCAGAATCACAGAAAATCAAGTCATTGCTATTCTACCCCTAAGCTTCTATTACACACCTGCCATGTTAGAAGCATAATTCATAGTGGACATATTTATGGTGATGGCATCTACTGAATATAAAACAAATAAAAATAAGGTTCTTAGAGTTTTGTACCCATAGCCATCATAGGAAGGATAAAGCAAAATAATAAGCCAGGAAAAGTGCTAAGAAAGAAACCAGAAAAACTACACATGGAAGTTACTGTGAACCATATTTCAGGGAAGATATTTTAAAATTGAAGAAAGTAGCAATGTGTGAAGAAAAAGTGAATTGTCTTATTTTCAACCCAAATCTTCCTACTCTGCTCATAATTTACTAATTGTAATTTGAAATTACATAAGAAACCAAACCACAGACTGGACACCATTTTCAAAGCCCAAAGATATATAGGTAAACAGTATGAATGAGTTTGGCATCTAGCAAATCCTAGTTCTATTCCTATTACCTAAAACAATCAAACTGCTGAGTTAAGAGATTAATACGCCTTCAGAAAATTAATAGATATAGGCATTTCCCTGACAGTTAGTGGATCTCAGTTAATACGTGAGGCCCCGTGTATCGACTCCCCTTCTCAGGTGACTACCATGTTCATCCTCAGGGCAGGCAGACAGGCATTACTGTTCCTATTTTACAGTTAAGAAAGCTGAAGGTTAGAGAGATAGTAAGTAGAAAAATAACTGGTTTGAACTTAGAAGACCTGGGTCTAAATCCAAATTCTGTCTCTTTCCAACCTGGTGATTATAGGAAATTCTAACCTCAAAATGACTGAGACAAAATGGAAATTATTAGACCTAAGGATAAATGAGGAAGCTAAAAACAGGAACCTTTATCCAAGGAATATTTCTGTATTATACAGTGTTGTTTCTCTAAGTCCATCTCAACTCTAAAAATGAAAAACAACAACAACAAAAAAAAAAACAGTTCCATAAAACTATAAAGTAATAACATCAGAAACATTTCTCAGGCATATAAAATATAATTTAAAACCATATACATATTATTTCACACTGTATATCAAATCATGTTTATAGAAAAAGATAGAAGTGATTATCCCTCCTGAGAGAAATAAGATTATTAAAGGGCCTTTTAATTTTATGTATTTCTATATTATTTGAATTTTATAATTTTAATTATTATGTATTTATCTATGTTTTACTTGTATAATTAAAAAGAAAATGGGCTAAGAAAAATAGTTGCTATTAGGGTGGCGATATTTAATAAATGATTTAAACAAGCTTAATGCTATGCTGTTTTATAGTAAAAAAGAAAAATAGTAAATAGGAATTCATTTATTCATTCAACAAATATATACTGAGTGCCTACCTATAAGCTGTATATATTATATAGTTAAAATACTGAAGATTAACTCCAAAAAAATTCTGTTTACTTCTTGATTAAACAAATATAAGCTGAATGTCCATTGGGTAACCAGGTATATTTTAGAGAATGGGGATGTGCTGAAGAATTATTAAGGACCAAGTGTAAAAGAGGAGAGGTAGAAAGTAAATATACACAACGTGTAAGTGCAATTGTAGAATTGTGCTTAGAGGAGTAGTCAACAAACCAGGCTCCCAGGGAACAACCAGGGGAGGCTTCCTGCAGGAGGTGCTGCTTGAGCCATGTCTTAAAATTTAAAACTTTAGTTAAACAAGTTTATGAGGCTGAGAGAGCCACATTAAACAGAGTAGAAACCATTCATTCAGTAAACGAACACCTACTCTACACCAGATATTTCCTGCCTCAATGAAATTTCTACTTAGATAACTACCACATATACAAATAAACAAGATGAACTTCAGATAGTGAAAAGTACTGTGAAGAACACAGAACATGGTGATACGACGGAAACTGGAAAAGTCCCTTTAGACAGTGGTCGTGTAGAAAAGGTCTCTGAGTTGATACCTGGGTAATAAGCAGGAGGAAGCCACAGGAAAAGCTGGAGGAAGAGTTACATATGTAATATTACATTGTCTAGTAAACATATTTTAAATGCTAAAACCAGGTAAAATATATTATTTATCTAAAATGCTATTTTAACATGTATCCAATATAAAATTATTAATAAGATCTTTACACTCTTTTTTTATATACTAAGTATTCAAAATCCACTTGTACTTCACACAGCACACCTGAGGTTAGACCAGGCACACTTCAAGTACTCGGTAGTTGCATGTGGTTAGTAAGTTGCAGTCAGTGGCAGATATTAGAGGGGACAAGGAATTTGAAAAGTAAACTCTGGAAGTACTACTAATCAGAAGGCTCTTTTAGTAGCCCAGTGAGAAATAATGAGGACCAGAACTGAATGGAAGTACAAGGGGTAGACACGTCAGACAAAACTTGAGAACTATTTGAGAACTCAAATGAGCAGGAATTGAATTGTGGAGGTGAGACAGGGTAGAGTCAAGGGAAACTCCTCATTTTTAACATGGGTAACTGGGTGGAAGAGTGTCATAAACTGAGATGGAAAACATCTCGGAAAAAAATTTTTCCCTGAAAAAAGCTGAGGGGAAAAAATGAGTTTAGTTTTGAACATGTTGCCTTTGAGATACCTATGAGACATCAAGGTGGAAAATGTCTAGAAAACAATTGAAAAGTAAAATAAGCTTGAGACACAGATTTGGGAGTCATGCATATGTAGACAGTGGTTGAAGCCATTTTGAAACCACCAAAATAAGACAAGCCCCTTCAGACCAATATCCCTCAAGAATACAGACATAAAAATCCTTAACAAGATATAAGCAAATAGAATCCTTAACAAGATATAAGCAAAAAATAATTATATATCGTGACCAAGTGGTATTTACTTCAGAGCTGCAAGGCTAGCTCAATATTCAAAAAATCAGTAACATAACTCATCAAAGCAATGGGCTAAAACTCAGGGAAAAAATCACAGGATCATATCAAAAGATCTAGAAAAAGCATTTGAAAAAAATTCAACACTCATTCATGACATAAAAAAACTCTCAGAAAAAAAAACCTCTCAGAAAAATAGGAATAGAGAACTTCCCGAACATGATAAAGCTTCCTTAACAAGAAAACCTACAGCATTAGCTGAGAAATTTTATTTACTATACTTAATAATGAAAAACTGAATGCTTTCCCCTAAGACTGAAAATAAGGCTAGGATACCTGCTCTCAAACACAGTACTGGCAGCTTGAGCCAGAACAATAAGGTAAAGCAAGAAAATAAAAGGCACAGAGATTGGAAAGAGAGAACTAAAACTGCCCCTATTTGTAGATGACATGACTGTCTATGTAGATAATTCCCCAAACAAAACAAAACAAAACACTCTTAGAATGAATGAGTTCAGCATGGTCACAGGAGATAAAACAGACATACTAAAATCAATTGTATTTCTACATACACTAGCAATGAACACACAGGCACCAACATTTAACAATACAATACCATACTTGACAATCACTCAAAAATATGTAAAATACTTGTACACTGAAAAACACAAAATGTTGATGAGAAAATGAAAGATCTAAATACAGGGGCCAGGGGGCAAAATACCTGGAATTTATTTATTAAAAAATTGTGTACTTATTCTTTCATGTTTAAACTTCAGTCACTTTCAAAGTACCCTCAATTTGATGCAATATACCTACAGCGACATTTTTTCCACTGCTCAAAAACAGTTTTTGAAGTCATTGAAGTGCTTCTGCCATTTTTTTGTTTCACTTCTTCCACACTGGCAAAACATATCCCTTTGGGGACTTTTTTCATTAGGGGAAACAAAAGAAGGTCATTTGGGGCGAGATCAGGTGAATATGGAATGTGGGGCATGGGGAAATGTCCATTTTGGTCAAAAGCTGCTGAACATTCAGTGCAGTGTGGGCAGGTGCACTTGTCAATCACTCATCATGAAATGGGTAAATATGTTGAATCTTAAAAAAAATTTCCCTGAAGCCAAACACAGCCTCTCACAACCACACCAGCTGGTACACTGATACAAATGGGTTACTAGAACACTTGCCTATCAGGGGAAGCCTGCACTAGAAGGGGCCTGCCTTCCAGAAGATAGTTCCATTTTGGGGGGGTTCCCCCATCATAAATGTAGAGAGATAACATGTTCATGGATTGGAAAACTCAACACAGTAAAAATGTCAATTTTCCCCAAACTAATATATAGGTCTAACACAATTCTTATTAAAATTGTGGGAAGATATTTTGTAGATATAGACAGTATTATTCTAAATGTATATATAAAGGAAAAAAGAACTAGAATAGTCAAAACAATTTTGAAAAAGTAATGAAGTTGGAGGAATGAGACTACTCAATTTCGAGACTTATTATATAACTATAGTAATCAACATTGTGTGCAATTAGCAAGGTATAGATTACAGATCAATAGAACAGAAGAGAGGCCAGAAATAGACCCACACAAATATGATCTTTGATAAAGGCACAAAATAACTTTAATAATAGAGGAACAATAGCCCTTTCAACAAAAGGTACTGGAGCAAATGGACATCCATAGGCAAAAATATGCTTCAACCTGTCTCACACCAAACACAAAAATTAACTCAAAACATCACAAATTTAAATGTAAGACCTAAAACTATAAAAATCTTAAGGAAAAAAACCCCAGAAAACCTACAAGACCTAGGGCTAGGCAAAGAATTCTTAGATTTGAAACCAAAGGCATGATCCTCAAAAGGAAAAACTGATAAACTTGACTTTACCAAAATTAAAAACTTTTTCTTTGTGAAAGACCAATTAAAAGGATGAAAAAAGCTGCAGACTAGGAGAAAACAGTCACAAATATTATCCAATGACTTGTATTCAAAATACACAAAAGACTCCTAAAACAACACTAATAAACAAATAAAAATTGTCAAGAGATTTGAACAAACCACTTACCAAAGGTGTATAACATACAGCAAATAACCATATGAAAAGATGTTCAACACCATATGTCATTAGGGAATTGTAAATTAAAACAGCAATGAGATACCATTACACACCTAATAAAGTGGCTAAAATCCAAAAAACTGACCATGCCAAAATATGGAGCAACAGGAACTCTCATTCATTGCTGGTAGCCAATCTGGGAAACAACAGCCTGGCAGTTCCTTACAAAGTGAAACAGTCTTACCGTAACATCTAACAACAGCACTCCTAGGTTGAGTTGAAAAGTCATGACCACACAAAATTAGCACATAGACATTTATAACAGATTTATTCATAATCACCAAAAATTGGAAGCAACGGAGATGTCCATCAGCAGGTGAATGGATGAACAGACCAATGTACCCATACAATGGAATATTATTTAGCAATAAAAAGAAATGAGCTATCAAGTACAAAGACATTGGAAGAACCTTAAATGTCTATTCCTAAGTGAAAGAAGACAGCCCAAAAAGGTTACACCCAGTATGGTTCCAACCACATGACATTTTGGAAAAGGGAAATCCACAGAGAGAGTAAAAAGATCAGTGGCTGCTCAGGGGGAGGAAAGAGAGGAGAACACAGGTGAAGCACAGGAGATTTTCAGGATAATAAAACTCTTCTATATGAAACTATAATGCCAGATACATGTCAGTATGAGTTTGTCAAACCCATAGAACTGGACAACACAACGAGTGGGTCTTAATGTAAACTAGGGGCTATGGCTAATGATAATCTTCAATACTGGTTATTAAATGTAACAAATGCACCACACTAATGAAAGATATTAATAACAGGGGAAACTGTGTGCAAAAATGGGGTGGGTAGGAGTGGGGTGGGACAGGCACATGAAACTCTATTTACTAGCTTAGTAAACGTTATTTAATAAAGGGTTAGTATCTAAAACATATAAAGAACTAAAAAACTCAATAATGAAAAACCCAAATAATCCAATTAGAAAATGGGCAAAGGATACAAATAGATATTTCACTGAAGAGGATATACAGATGGCAGATAAGCATTTGAAAAAAGGTTCAACAAAATTAAAACCACAATGAGATATGGCTACACACCCATCAGGATGGCTTAAATAAAAAACAGCGACATCACCCTGGCTGGGTAGTTCAGTGGGTTGGAGCATCACCCCAAACACCAAAAGGTTGTGGATTGGATCCCAGGTCAGGGCACATACCTAGGTTGAGGGTTCCATCCCCGGTTGGGGTGTGTATGGGATGCAACTGATCAATGCTTCTCTCACATCAATGTTTCTCTCTCTCTCTCGCCCCCCAACCTCTTTCTCTCTCTCTCTCCAATCAAGAAACATATCCTTGGGTGAAGATTAAAAAAAAAAATAGTGATGTCATAAAATGCTGGCAAAAAACTAGATCACTTTATATTCTCATCACTATTGATGACTATTCTCATCAATAGTGATGAGAATATAAAATGGTACAGCCATTCTGAAAACAGTTTGGTAGTACTTAAAAAACTAAATATGCAGCTAATACATTACCCAGAAATTACACTCCTGGGCATTTATCACAGAGAAGTGACAATTTATGTTCACCAAAACCCTGTACATGAATGTATATAGCTGCTCTATTCACAACAGCCTGAAATTGGGAACACCACCACTGTCATTCAGTCAGTGAATGGTTAAACTGTGATGCACCCATTTCATGGAATACTAAGCAATAAGAAGGAACAAACTATTAATTCAAGCAAACAACCCAGATTGAGTCTCCAGAGAATTATGCTGAGTTAAAAAACAGCAGATCTCAGTTACAGGACTGTATGATACCACTTACATGGCACTCCTGAAATGACAAAAGTATTAAATGGAGAACATATTAGTGGTTGCCAGGGGTAAGGGGAAAAGGGAGCACAAGAGAAGACACAAAGAAAATTTATGTTGTTATTCAAAGCTCTATTTTTAAAGCAATTTAAGGTAATATATAATGGAATTGTTAGTGTAGTTTTTTTTAAAGATTTCATTTTATTTTTAGAGCGAGGGGAAGAGAGGGAGAAACAGAGGGAGAGTAACATCAATGTGTGGTTGCCTCCTCACAGCCCCCTCTGGGGAACTGGCCGGCAACCCAGACATGCACCGTGACTGGGAATCGAACTGGCTACTCTTTGGTTCACAGGCTGGCACTCAATCCGCTGAGCCACACCAGCCAAGGCTAGTGTCGTTTTTTAAATTAGCACAATGCTAACTAGAGAAAAGCTACTCAAGAAATACTTCTTAAAGTCAAATTAATAATTAGAAGCAAATGATATCAAACAACTGATTTTATGGCATCCCCAAGATTTAAGCTAATATTGACAAATGACAAATTCTAAAATAATCTATTTCTTCTTGTGATACAATAATCTATTTCCTCTCTGTATTAAGCTAGAGAAATTACAACAGAATATCAAATTTCAAAAGGGTTAAAGATTTGAGCTATTTTCAATGGTAAGCCAAAAATAAAAACATTTATCCAAATGACTTAAAATTTTTTGTGTGTATGTCTTTAAAAAAAGAGAACAAAAGTTTCCCTGGAGAGTTGTTTAAAAAATTACTGTTTCTATTATAGTACAAGACTAAAATTTGGAAACTCAGGCACAGCAGCCTACTATTCAGGGTGGAAATAGGGTCACAAATGGCTGCCCTCAGAGAGGAAGAACTGCAGGACTCTGTGTGCTAGCTCACAACAATGAAGCGACTATGTGCGCTGAAGGCACCGAGCTACTGTGGAGGAATCCTCATTAGGGGCACAACGCCCCTTCCAGAATGTTAAACAAGAAGGAATCTAGAAGGGATCTGGGTGGAAAACAACAAGCAAACATAAATGAACTCAGCTTTGAAATCAGCAGAAAATCTCTTTTCCCCCGCAAGTGTCTTTAAAAGTTGAAGAGCAAATAACAATAAAGTTTAAAATAAAATATGAAACATTTTTAAAGGAAGTTTATTATTTTATATATTCAGAGAACGGCAGAGAGTAAAACACACTAAGAATGTGTGAGTATTTTAGAATGTTAGAAACTGTAAATGAAAACCGGAAAACCTAATGAAGTGCTTTCTCCCCATCAATGCTGTAGAAGTGACTACACAATGGCTTTTTCTATTATGGTACCTCCCACTGGCTTTTCCTCGCCAAAGCCAAGAAACCTCAAGGACACACAAAAACCATTTAAAACACTTTCCTGTCTCTTCTAATCCCAATTCTAACAAAAAACCTGAAGGATTTGGCATCAAATTTAAGCTTGTAATGATGTGAATTCTTAAAATATGGAGATTGGCTGCTAACTGCATTCCTTTGTTTCTAAAATCAATGATGGAAAAGAAAATATACTGAAATGTTTAAAATGTGTTTCCTTCTTATTCCAACAAGTGAGGGCTGTCTGCCATATTATCACAGTCTCCCTATAACGGGCCCAAGCTACTTCCCTAACCATTAAAAAAATGATTCTAGGTAGAGTCAACTCTTGTGCCTCCATTTTTACAAATTATGCAGATAACATAAGACATACCTTCGGGAAAAAAAATCTTGAAAATGACCCCCCCAATAATGCTGTTACTATGGTAACTCTTGTAGGCTCCCTGAGTTTGAACAAAGTTACTTCATCTTCTACACTTCTCCCCTCATAAAACTTACCCTTTGCCATAACAGTACATCCACACTGGATAGAAAAAGATCTGCCTCAGTAACCACACAGATTCTATTCTTTTGGCCAATGATTATTTTCAAAGTTTATGTTTTCTGATACCTTTTCTCTTGGAATACTGCCCAAGAAAGCAACAGAAATCAAGTGATACTTTTGATAATCACTCAATATCAAAATTTCTGTCTTCACTCTGAGTTGTCTTTTCAATTTTTGCCCCCTCTGTTCTAGTTTTTTGGTTTAAAAAAATTTAGTGATATAAATACTTAACATGCAGCACTATGAAAAGTGCTTTTCTTTAAATTTAGGGATATGGTTAAGCTATATACCAATGGTCTGTCTAAAAAATGCTTGCTTTAAAAAATATTTTACCGTGGGTATGTAAATCAAGTTCAGTAAGTAAACATGTGTTACCTGAACAAAAAGCCAAACACATTTCTAATTGATAGTTGCCCCATATGAGCCTATGCCCCCCGCAAGGTGATCAAAAGGGTTTCTCTTCCAAAGACTTTCCACAAAGAAAGTCACACATATACCAGCTCTATATAGCAAAGAGAATTATATTTCACTTAATGATAAATTCCAATTATGTAGTTAAGTTAGAGTACATAAGGTGATTTCATTATATTACCTTATTTAATCCTTACAAATTGTGAAGTAAACAGAATAGACATTATTATTCACATTTTAAAGGTGTGGCTTTGGGGGCCACAGCCGTAGGCAGAAGATGAACAGAACTGGGAAACAGTAACACTTCCACCACTCACAAATTACATGGCCCTGGGCAAAACACCTAGTGGGATAACTGGAATCATCCTCAATGTCTGCTTAACCTCTGGGATGTCTTCTCTGTACTCCCCATTCCTGAGAGGCCTAGAGACTGTGTCAGGGACTTATGCTATATGTAGGTTTTTCTGGTACTTTACTTATCTCTTTACCCTTTATTTCAATGTCTTTTTAAAAATTATTATCACGGTAAAAAACACATAAGCATAAAATGTACCACCTTAACCATTTCTAGGTGTACAATTCAGAATTTTTAAGTATAGTCAAACTGTTGTATAACCAATTAATCCTCTTTAACTTGACTATTTCCCCTAGTAGAGTATAAATTATTAAGGGTAAGAATCATGTTTTGTTTCTTGCTCTATTCTTAGTGCCTAGCAGAGCCTGATTCATAGAATATTCTCAATAATACTCACTGGATGATGCTTGCTCTCTCTCTCTGCACCCATCTACCTATTCACTTATGCCCCTAACTTAAAATTAAGAAGTAAGGTGTTTATACAGGAGTGTATCTAAATACATTAATTTAAATAAAAACTTTTCCTAATATGGCCAACTGGTTTTCTAAGTAGAGTATATGGCAGACATTCTCTTTAAATTGAATGAGTATTACCTGAAGTTCCAAGACTTTCCCCCGCCCCAAAATACATTTAAAGAATGTGATAGGGTAAAAGCATTTCATCAAAAAACACTGCATTAGCAAACATTACTAAAATTAACAATATTTTGACTTTCCTAATTGTTTCTCAAGTATGTCTGGCTAAACGAGGAGCCTCTAAAATCAAATATCACATTGATTCTACACAAGCTTTTTGGTATACTGTCCAGAAGCAGAAAGTGAATGACTCTAGTGACTAGTTAGCAAATCCTTTTTTACTGTTTATTTTCAATTCTTTATTCAGTCTATTTTCAACAAAAAATCTTGACAGGTCACTAAAAATAATTATTGATGAAAGACTACTATGCAATTTTCTGGTCACAAAACTCAGGGCTAGTCCAAAAAAATGGAGTGACACTGGAACAACAGAACTTTGATTCTCATCTATACAGCAAAGTTAACAAAGTTTTTCAGAGTTAACGTTATGTAAAAACTGAAAATTACAATATTAACAAGTTATATAAATTTATTTCATTAAGAGATGTGTAATAATTATTAAAATTTGTAATATATTTATAATATTGTTATTTTTTAAGATTTTTTTTCTAGAGAGAGTGGAAAAGAAGGAGAAAGAGAGGGATACATCAATGTGTGCTGTCCCCCTCGCAACCCTCACTGCAGCCCTGGCCCACAACCCAGACACGTACCCTAGACTGGATATCAAACTGGTGATCCTTTCGTTTGCAGGCCTGCACTGAGCTATACCAGCCAGGGCTATAATATTATTTTGATCAACTACAGGTAATAATCAGGATAATGATAAGTACAAGAGAGAAAGAAAAAATTTAATCTCATAGCACTTTCTAGTAATGGGAAATTAATAATTTAAAATAAAGTTCAGTGGGAAATTGATGTAAATTTCATAACTATTAAAGAATTACTTCATTTAAAAAATCATGATGAGTATCATACTTTTATATTTAGATTACTTAGAAACATTTAGTAAAACATTTAGCGATTTTGTTTTAAAATGTGAACATTTAAAATATACTGGAAACTACATTTTTGTTATTTAAACTTAAGATGCAAAATTTCAGGTGTAAGCTTAAAAATGTCCAAGAATTAATGATTTAAATAACAATGGTTTAAAATAGTAAAATTATAGTTTAAAAAATTCTTTGAAGGGGTACATGAGCAAAAAAAGTCTGAAACTGTAATAGTATCCAAACCACTGCTTCAAGCCTTAGGTTTTTTAAATTTAGAGTGTTTGCCGATCTGAGGAATTCAGATTTTAGCTTCTTACTAAATGGTATCAGTATAGCTGAAGATAAGCCCTAAATTCCAACCAAAAAACAGTACTTACTTTTATCCAGAATGGGAGAAAAGTAAAAGGTTCTTGAGCCATCTGGTTCTATGGATCAAATCAATTGCCTAATTCACAAATTCTCTAGTAATACCCTCCGGTAATAACCAAATCATGATGCATGCCCAGCTGAGTAACAGCATTCCTCATCAAGAATTGAAATTATGAGAGTTTTGAGGATGTGCTTCCTTCACTTAGGTACTTAGTTAAATGATTATCTAACAAAAGCACCTACTTAGTGGTAAGATTATTGGCTGCATTATCAATATTACTGTAATCACAGAATCTACTGCAGAATGTGGAAATGTGTTATAATGTGTTCTGGAGACCAAATCGCAAGCCTTACTGAAAAACCACCTCCCCAATCTTTCATGACCATTCGATACACTTTAGGTAAGTGGTAGTTCTAGAACACTAGGCTCTTAAAATAGTGTCTCCAAAAAACAAAATTACCAACAAAATTTACCAAAGTATTTAAAAAGAGTGGTAATAATTTCATTTAGTAGCATTTCTTTACAGCCCACTGATGAGAGTGCAGGCTCTAAGGTGTGGGCTGATACTGATTTATATAGACAAAGGATGCATTTTAGTAAAAGGAAGTGAGATATTTGACAGACAGTTCTTCGAAAAAGGTTAAAAATTCAAAAGCTGTGACTGCATGTGGCTCAGAACTAAAAGCTTTTTTCTCCTCCCAACATAAGAGCAATCTCAAGTAATAACTGGTTGCCATGGAAATAAGAAACTAGAGAGATCAGAGAACTCAATTTGCAGTTAAATGGGCTGGAAACACTCCCTACAACTTAGTAAAGGAAAGCGATTAAAAATATACATGATTGCCTGAGGGACTCTTTTTCACATAGCATTTCCCAACCTCATTAATGAACAAGTCTAAAAAACCACATGAAAACCCAAGGTATCCAAAGACTGAAGCCATTAAACATGATTCAGGATGTTAAACGTTATCACAAATCCTTCTATTCCAGAAGACTCTGATTCTTTTTAATGGTACCTGCTAGTAAATATTAGAATGAGACTAAAATTGTGTTCAAGAACAAACTAGTATAGATGAGGGGACTGGAATTTCAGTGAAAAAGTATGCAGAGTTAGAAATAGACTTAAGGAGTGAAAATCTTGGGTTTTGAAAAATCTCTTCTGAGGCCGTCATAGAATACCTTTGTGAGTGCTGTAAAGGGCCGCGAACGTCACCATGAAGAAAGTTGTGGAGTACTTCCCAGCATTAACTAAATGAGGAAAGGCCCTTTTAGTGTCTCGGTATCGGCGCAGGCACTGGATGAAGCGAAGCCAAGCGGGAATGCACTGAACAATGGCCCGCACGCCATATGAATATTTGTGGCAAATTTCTTCCTCTGTGAAGATTTCAAAGAAAAATGTACAGTTAAAGAAAAAAATAACTTGTTCACATCAATTAGTCATATTTTGTAACTACCAGCAAGTCCATAAAATCAACGAGCCTGGGTTTCAGAATCACTTTCTTCTTTGTACCTACTCTATTCTTGTTTTTTTAGTGGTAAATAAGCCCAGGAGAGAAGGTAAAATACATAGGAAGGACCTAAAGGGCAAATCTGCCATCTCAGGTTTCTAACTCTCTCTTCTGGAATCATTTCTCTGCAGTGTGGTAAAACTATAATAAAATTAGAAGGTGAGTATATTAGTCAAAGAGAAAACAATTAGCCCTGTATCTGAAACATTTGGAAAGCCTACAAATAAATGTCACTGGTGACTCTGGTCAATTTCATGAACTCTGAGCCACTATAATATATCTGCTATAGGTTTTTCATGCATCTATACTCCTCTTTCTAAAACATGAAGAGCAGTTTGTATTTTTAAATGAGAAGGATGGAGTTGATAAATCAATTTTTCTTCCAATTCTGGGAATGTATTATAGTGTGATCAACCTACAATACAGTTGTCATCTGCTGGCAATCAATGAAAATGTGTTGGCACTGGCTTCACTAACTTTTGTTAGTTGGATGTTACATAACCTGTCTAAATTTGGTCTCTGTCATCAGGCAAAGTTCCTTTATATCTTGAACTTCTGGTACAAACTAGGAGTGGGAAAAAAAGAGCCAGCAGAAAAACAAGGTTCCCAGTAAGATAAAAAACAGACATATGGCTTTCTCAAAGCACTTGATCTAACTCTCAATAATCAGTATTTTTTATCATTAAAAAGCAATACTGGGAGGCAACTGTTGCTAAAGCATTTGTGATATAACTACTAATGTACCAGAATATTTTAGTTTTAGAATTCTTTAAGTGTAAGTTGTAAATCTCTTGGCAAATGAATGGCTAAAATCATAACATATAATTTAAGAGGCAAATAATACCAGATAGAGATTTCTAAGAGTGCCAAGTACACTTAATTAAGTTTGTAGTATTACTGGATGAGTTTTCACCATGCCCTTACATGTCTCAGTTCCCATTCCCAGTATTTCTTGGTTTGCACTGGCAGTTTAGTAGTGTGGATGCACATTCATACCCTACCTGCTGAATTATTTGGCAACAGGCCTCCACTTTCATCCCATTTGAGCTCAAAACTGTAGAAGCAGATCATATATTCCAGGTCCATCAGTATCACTGACAGGCTGTTCAGCTGATCCGCCAGCCAGAAATCAGCAAAGCCTACCTTATGGAAGGGGGCTGTAAATACTCGAAACTGGGAGAAAGAAAGAAAAATTGGAACACAGAGAAACAAGAGAATTTATATTAAATTTCTCTAATTCATGTCTGACCATGCAGCACAATTACTTTAGCTATAAAATGGAAACCGATGAATCAATCATAAACACAGGGACCTGGCAACAGTGGCTAGGTTGAGAATTAGTAGTAAAGGGAATGAGCTGAATGTGCACAAATAAGAAAGGAAATAAAGCGGGGTGGGGAAAGGCAGAAATAGCTACACTTAGAAAACAGAAAGCTGAGAGTGTGAAGAACTAAAGTCAGAAGCAGAGTGGCAGAAGGTAGAAGTGCTGATAGATGTCTAACATTAGGCTCTAAGGTAAATTTTGCCGGAGGCCCATGTGTTATGATAATTTCTGAAATATTCTCCCATCTTAGCTGGGATGGAAGCTTGGCACTCCCTCGCCTACAAAGTATTGGTAGTAAGGGAAAGCATGGTTCATCTTATGGTTTAGAGCGTACCTTCTCTAACCAAAATCTTTCATTTCATTAATGCCATGGTGATGATTTTATTTGTCTTGAAATTATACCACAAAAATCAGCCCATACCCTACTGTTATGAAAACAACAAATTCAGGTTAAATGTAGAGAGCACTAATCCATGCAGTATATTTTTCTCATAATGCATTTCTCATAATCCACTAACTGTAAAAATTCTATGAAATAGGAATTTCTCATATCCCCATTTTACAAAAGTCCTACAACAAACTCATCCTGATCTCTTCAGTGGAAACCTGTTAACCACTGCAAAGAGAAATCCACACACTGCAGAGAGAGGCATGATTAAATACTAATGTAATCACCAGAAATAACCTCAATTTGTGCAGAATGCCTTGAGAGGACTTGAGTGAAGTGAAGACAGTTGATAAAGGCAGCTTTAACCTTCACCCTGTTGGACCCTTCCTATCTAGTACAGGTGATAATGGACTCCTAACACAAGCAACTCTAAGTAGCAAAAACAAATCTGTAGCTCTCCTGCCATCTAGCTATATTCATTTAGTACACATATTCAGCCCGAGACCTAGCTTTTTCTTCTCAGACTTGGCTGTTTTTTTTTCTATTGTTTCTCTAAATATTTCCTTTATTATTTCAGGGAGATACATGGCTTTATTATGAATCAATCCTGGGTGTCAAATACCAGTGACAGGTATTGCCTTGGAACTTTGGAAGTCCTCTGCAGGACAAAATACAGACTTTGAGACATTATATTCTTGTGCTGATATATTATGAGTCCACGGCTTTATGTCCTGATCACTCACCCTTTTGGTAAGTTGTACAGCAAGCCGGAGAGACAAGCTATACTGCCTGCAACTATAAGCTCCAGGTACAGCAAACTCTTTTTTGGGGTGGGGGCACTTTAGGGTTTGAGATGTTAGCTATTTATGCACGAAAAAGTTCTGGTACCAGTTTATATGGTATTTTAAGGAACTCTAGAGTATAGAATAGACTTGAGACAGAAACAAGAGGATAATTTAGAATACACCAAAGGATCAGAAAGTCTAACTCAACTTCTAGTCATGTTGTGAAATTGGTAGCCTAGGACAAATTTTTGATTTCCCATGAACATGAGACACACTGCCATCACTCCCACAATCTGCCAAACCTAGCCTCAAAACCTGGCTAACACAGAAAACCTCCAAAACAGCAGAAGAAGAGAATGCATTAAATAAGAAACTAAGAGATAGAGGGATGAGACTAAAAAAGGAAGTGAGTGGCATGAAAACAGAAACTGGGAGGAAGGGACAAAGGAGAGATGAAGAAAGAAAGAAAGAAGGGGGTAATAAATGTTGGTTTAATACAACTAATGAAGGATAATATAATTATAGTCATTCATGCATTTAACAAAGACTTATTAAGTATTACTATACATCAGGCATTGTGGAGGTACAGAGATAAAAAAAATAGTCTCTATTCTCAAAGACCTCAAAATGATGATTGGGCAAATCACAGTCTGGCTGGGCAAATAAATACTTAAAGAAATAATGAGAGTACTGTGTAGTAAGTGCTGTTACAGATATACATACAAAATGCCCTGGAAATAAAAAAAGGGAGCAAGTAGCTCAGTCAGAGACAAGGTTACGGTGGTGGTAGAAAATAAAGAGATCCTACCTAATTCCTTAACATTTACATAGTCAAATTCATCTTAGATTTATCTGAATTCCACCTTTCCAGTGAGAATTTTCCTTCTTCCTTTCTTGTTCTAGATAAGGTCCTTCAACTTCTACTTTTTGATTTTGATTAAAATTATGACAATTCAATGAGTAATAGTTATTAAGAAAGCTAGAGACAGTTCTGGATATTTGATGTTTTGCCCATATACACAAAGAAAGCCACTAATAAGCTAATACAAAGGATATATGCTAATGTCTTCTAAGTTAATTCAGGTAAGTGGTTAAGGAACTGAAGTTTTAATTTCTACTTTTTATAGGCTTGTGAATAATTGCATTCTGTCCAAATTTGATTTTTGTATTTCATTAGTTTGATCCACTTGATCAAAGTTAAACATTGTAGATAAAGTAACTACCAGGTCTAGCTGTTCAATGGTAGTGTTTAAGAATACACACTGCTGGGCTCATCTCTATATTACTTATTGTGTGACCTCATTTAATTGCTTTAAATCTAGGTTTCCTCATTTATAAAATGTGGATTAACAGCAGCTCTAACCTCATGGTTTATTAAAAGGATGTCCAGAAAGTACATTATTAAATGAGAACATGTCTCTCATCTATTCTTATAGTAGAGACACATAAAAAATTTACTATACAATTAAAGAAAATATTGGAAAAAACAATTCCCAAATTATATAGCAAAGTACTCTAATGTAAAAACTTTAAGTAGCCTTCTGTAAGGATAAGATATTTTTGTCTAGAAAATCTGAGTCACTGTTTATGTTTCCTAATTGGATTTCCAATTAGAGCAAATACAGATCTGGAGAGAGGATGCATGTATGATTTAATGAATGTAAAAAAACCCCACAAACTGTACTGACTCGATATATAACATTAATATCAAAATAAATCTATTTCCTATAAAACTTTTTTAAGTTTTTTGGGGGAGGAAAGTAGCATATATCAATTTGATTCAAATTTAATTATGGGTGTAAATGATGCCCAGTGCCCACCATTATGGCCAAATAACACGTTCTTTTCTGACTAAAAATTAAAGAAAGAAGGAAATATAGTTTTACTTCAAGATGAGGCTTTAAAAAGAGCTACATCAAAGAAACATAACTAGGGTGGAAACATTCTTGTAAATTTACTAGAAATAAGTTTAAGGGTAAGGGAAATAAGTCTAGGTCTCAGTGAGATTTGAATTCAAGTAAGTTGACAGGTCAATTAATATTAAAATTATCTATAAACAACATTTTCCTGTTTACAGTTATTATTACAATTTTAACAAATCACAATGCCTCCTTCTGTATTTTACTGCCTCTGATAGCACATTATTCTGTTATTTCTTATTATTATATTAGCATTGCCAACCTCTTCCATCAAGTCCTCATTTATTAGCACACAGTAGATACATAGATAGATGTCTACTCAATGGGGAACCATTCTGCTAATAAGAGTAACTGGTCATGCACAAACCATAGCTTACTATGTAAACAAAAAAGGATGCACTGTGGAAATACTCACTTAGCATACAATGCATACAACTGTATTATTTTGTTATTGCAATGATACAATCATATTAACACCTGAGTTTTCTGAGTCTTTCAAACCTTATTTCAAAATAACTATATAGATATTTCACAATAACTGAGGCAGAAAACAATAGGTGCTAGTAATCTTAAAGTTATTTCCTTGTAGCCAAATAATAACAGTTTTAAAACTCCATAGAATCTAGTAATAAAATTGACTAATAATCTCAAATTAAGAAAGGCACTATAAAATGTACTAGCTGGAAATGATTTTAGTATAGATTTCAAGAGACATAAAAATGGCTCAAATATTCACCTTAAAAAATCCTCTAAAAATTATGTTTTTGAGATAATGATAAAACCTATCAAAGGTAATGGTATACTTATGACTTATCAAAATACTCTTGTATATAAGTTACATACTCAGAATCCAATTCAAAGTTAGGCCTGGTGGTTAGGCCTAATTTCCTTAAAGGAAATTATTTACTTTTTATTTATTTGTATTTAATGAAATTGGAAGAAAAGAGGGAGGTTCTCAATTTGTGATTTAAAAAATCCTAGTGGAGCCCTGGCTGGTGTAGCTCAGTGGATTGAGCGTGGCTTGCAAACCAAAGGATCGCTGGTTCGATTCCCAGTCAAGGAACATGCCTGGGTTGCAGGCCATGTCTCCAGTAGGGGGTACATGAGAGGCAACCACATGTTGATGTTTCTCTCCCTCCCTCTCTTTCTCCTTCCCTTCCCATCTGTCTAAAAATAAATAAAATATTTTTAAAAAATAAAATAAACACACACACACAAATCCTAGTGGAAAAAATAAGAAATAAAAAATACAAATAAAAACCAATAAACTTTGTGGGGGAAAAAATCATGATTTGGGCCATTTTCTTTTCCTGAATGCTATAAATACTCACCTACATTCAAACATAGGTTGCTTTTTATTTGTTGAGTGCTAATTATGTTGTTTTTTTAATAGGAAGGGCATGTTTTATGTCTTCAGATTTTTAAAAATTTAGTTAATGTTACATATAGGGAGTTTACTGCTAAGGACAACAACAATAAAAATCTGCTAACCATAAGGGGCATACAAAAGAAAAAAGAAATAGGCAATAACAATTCCCAATTGTGGGAATTCTGAAAGTTTGTATAGAGACTGATCGATTTAATCACTAATCTTTATTCTTCTGTTAGTTGTAATTCATAATCTAAAAAATAATTATATGAAAGCATTCCAAATTGATTTTCAATATAGAGCTGGTTTAATTTAGAAGTAAGCAGAAACCCTTTCCCAGAGTTAACTTTTCACTATCACACACAAAAAATACAGCTACCATTATTACATATCCTAATACTATGTTCTGTATCTTAATACTGAGACTGCATTGAGATCATTAAAAATAAGTAAACTGGAAGAAGAAATAAAATTTATTATAAACAAAGCATCCAAGTCAGCTTCTCAAGCTAAACTTGATCTGGCAAAATATTCCTACTGCTTTTAGAGAACCAACCTTTCATAAATTTAACAGAAAAATAAAATTGCACTACTTGTTAAGAAAAGGAAACATAGAGTTCTACATGTTATCAGAGCTGATTAAATAATCTGTATAATGAATAACTAAATTAATCAGGAATTATTATTAATTTGCAAAATCATTTCAATATCTGTACACTTCATACTCCATTTTTGGAGGAAAAAAATGCATGTGTGCTTTTGCCAGAGACACTGCACTGTGTGACATCGGGTGCAGTGCATTCTCTGTCTCCAAAGCTGGCACCACTCACACGGGTTACACTGTGAACCATGCCTTCCGGAGCTGCACACTGCAACAGCCTGGGTTTCACACTGAGGGAAGCCAACACACCATTCCAACAATGATACATGAATTTCTGGACTTACCAGAAGTTTAAGCAGCCAAAACCGGGATTTATAATAGAAAGTTTTGGTGGGGTTGATAAGAAAGAAAACCATAAATCCATAAAGGACAAGTGGGTACACGTATGTGGGGATGACACTAATTGGAGCAAAGAAGCAAGCCAGAAGGCTCAGGCACCACAATATCCCAAGGAATCCAGCAATCTGATAAAGGGCAGAAAAGAGAAAAAATTGTTATTTTTATTTTTACCATTACTCAGAATCTCTTTAATAAAAAAGATAAGGAAATGTTTAGTTATTAAGTCAACAGTCCTCTTCAAACAGAAGATGGATTTTAGTACCCACTAAACCAGCTATATAACTAATGCAAACTCTGTTTGTAGGACTTATGTCCTACTTTGATTACCTCAAAGAGATGCTGATGAGACAAGTTGCTTCTTGGATTAAGTTCAAAGATGAGCACATGATTTACTCCAGCCTGTCTCCAACCATACGTGTTGATGCCCAGTAGGAAAAGGAATTCAATCAGAAGAAAGCCACCCCGATAGATTCTTATCAAGGGCCATATACTTCTATCTGTTTCAAGTTTAAATATAGCTGAAAGAATATCAATTAGTTGGTTAGTTAGAATATTCATAATGTTTCCTTTATTGTCTTTTCTCTCAATTCTCAATGATATAACCCTGATATAGTCACAGGAACTTTTTTCAACAAATGAAACCTAAATCTAGATTATCTCAAGATCCTATAACCTTGCTTCTAGGTTCCTTCCCATTTTCATTTCACTCTGCAAAATCCCACCAGAATAATTTTCCTAAAATTTGACTATTAACATGCTAGTTCATTGTTCCGTTAGTGTCCAGATTTCAGAGAGAATCAAGGTAAAACAGTTTAGAACCTGAGTCTATATTTATGTAAAAAAAACAAAACCGCATCTTGCCTGTGAATTTTAAAAAACTTTTTGATTCATTCACATAAAAAGAATGATATTTATTCTTATGCCTTATTTAATGATAATGATAACAGCACCATGTTCATCTTAGCAATGAAAGAAAAATTCCACATACAAATGACTAAGGTTTTCCCCAGAAAGAACAAATCCCACACATACACCATATTCGAGGCCTGTCTGGAAAAAGTCTAGCTTGTTACTATAACAAGAACAGTTTGCGCAATATTGATGTAACTTTGCAACCAAGGAGAGTGGTTTGGAATTCGTATGCGTGAACAATGATGACTTCACTGTACTAGTCAGTGGGGGTGGTAGACACCCTTGAGTGAGCACGTGTACTGTGTGGCTATCACATTCAAAATGACTGAGCAAGTAGAGCAACAAATCTGCATCAAATTTTGCTTTAAGCTTGAATATTCCTTCATGGAAACTATTTGGATGATTCAGAAGGCTGCAGCTATGGGCAACTGGTGACTGGCAGCTTCACCATGACCACGTACCTGCTCTTGCATCTCATCTCCTGCAGAGTTTTTTGGCAAAACCTCAAATCACCCAGGTGACTCAGCCCTCCTACAGACCAAATTTGGTGCCCTGTGACTTCTGGCTTTTCCCCAAACTAAAATCATCTTTGAAAGGAAAGAGATTTCAGACTGTTGATTAGGTTCAGGAAAATATGACAGGGAAGTTGATAGCAACTGGGAGAACTGTGTGAGGTCCCAAGGTGCCTACTTTGAAGAGAACTGAGGCGTCGTCGTCCTATGTACAATGTTTCTTGTATATTCTTCAATAAATGTCTAATTTTCATGTTACATGACTGGATACCTTCTGGACACACCTCCTATATTGATGTAGTGCTGCTTCCCAACCAAAAACATGTTTCATTTACACTTTTTAAGCTAAAATCTATGAGCTGACCTCAAGCTACTGTATCTTTTCATTCTTATCTAATAATACTCTCGTTTACCCTAGGTGAATATACCACTCCTCTCTTTCATAACCCACTCCCTCCTCCTATGCCCCAACCCTTACACCCAACTAAAATTAAAATCTCTGCTCATCTGTCTCCTTCTCTTGAAATGTCTTTCATTCCATCAGTATTCAGTATAAATGTCATTTCTTCCATAGTCTTTCCTGATGCTCTCATTTATAAGTAATCACTATTTCTTTGACCTGTTTAGAACACTTAACACTTTCTATCTTGTTGTGTATTATTGTTTTAATATATGTCTTAATATCTCTGGCACAAGGATGAGCTTCATAAGAAAAGGATTCTCTATCGTAAGACTCATGGGTATCAGGCATAATTGTGAGATACATAACATTTGCTTGCTGAATGGAACAACCCTGTAAGTTGAAGTTATTAAGCTTATTTAACAAATGAAGAAAGTGTTTCAGAGAAGTGAAGTGATATCCTTAAAGCCAAAACAATTAACAAACACTGGAGTTGGGACTGAAACCCAGGCAAGGTCTTTTGAAGACCAGTAAGTGCTCTTTCCACAACAGCTGGTCTGATCATCTAGGGCTAGGTTTTTATTGTAGTGTTTCCATGCATTCTACATACCAACTGCATTCATCTGAAGAAACAGAACTAGATTAAAAGATGATTATAAATTATACCAATATTAAATTCTGAGCTTATATAGACAATAATTATTAGAGTTAATTTTTAGTAACTGAGAGCTAAGAACACAAAAACACATTAATAAGTTCATATACTCTCTAAAAGCCTTTATAACTTGGGTTAAAGTTTAATAATGTGCAACTAACAATCTTAAAGAAGAATGTTTGTGAGAAATAATGTGTTCCATAAAATTATTTCTTAAACATCTGCTAAATGTCTGACACTGTGTTAGGAAATTGCCACACAAAAATGAAAAATACATGGTGTTTGCATTATTATGATTACTAGAAGTCCAAAACAGAGTATAATGAAGATTTATAGAATAACATCTAGTTCTAAGTCATGTATGTTTGCAGGCTTCACTGAGCAGAATTTAATCCTTTATTCATGATTCATAGTTGTCATTATAAGGATAAATACACAGACTCTTGAGGTATACCAGGATTATTTGCCCTTGAAGTAAAAGTCTCCGAATGCAAGAAGCTTTGAGATGTGTCTTTTCCCTGTGTGTATGTGTGTTTGTATATCATTTAGTTTTGTCTTGGTCCTTTCTCTTGCATCCATTCACATTTTTACCAGTATTTTTTAAACTCCTACTATGTCCCAGGCAGTGTTCTAGGTGCTGGAGATACAATGGTGAACAGGAGAGAAATGGGCAGGCATCAAGAAAGTTACATTCCAGTGGGAAAACAGATATTGAGAAACATAAATATGAAATATTATGCCATGTAATTACAAGTGCTCTAAAGAAAACTAATGTAGGCTAAAGGGACAGAAAAAGCTATTTTAGAGTAGGGTGATCAGGAAAGGCCTTACTGAGGAGGTGGCATTTGAATGGAGATTATATGAATGAAGTGAGAGAATAAGAGTAGACAGCTTGGGGAAGAGCCTTTTAGGCAACTGCAAGGGCTTGTAGATTGGAATGAACTTGGGGTGTTCAAGGAATAGTAAGAAAACAAGTATGGTTAAAAACAGAGTAAAACTGAGTGTGGGGAGGATGATAGCATGTAAAGTCAGAAAGGCCCACAGGGTGAGCTCCTGTAGGGTCCTATAGGCTGTAGTTAGAAGTTTCAACAATATTGTAAGAGAAGCCATTACTGGACTTTGAAGCGGAAATTGATATAATGTAACTTAGTTTTTTAGAAGACAGTGGTAGCTATAAGGAGCCAAGAGAGGCTGCAGGGAGACAAGTTCAGAAGGCCGCTATATTGAGGCTAGCACTGGTGGAGGTGGTCCTATTCAGAACATATTTTGAAGACGGAGCAACAGGATTTGCTGATGGACTGGAGATGAATTATAAGGGAAAAGAGAGGCTACAGGTTTCTGGCCTGAGAAACTGATGAAGGGTGATGCCATATTGAAGAGAAAGTGTACTTGAGGGTTACAAAAACATTGTCCATGTAAGTTTGAGATGCATACTAGTCATCCAAGAAGCCAATTAAGTAGCATTCAGAGGAAAGTGTCTCCATACTCAAGAGTCACAATTACATAGATGGTATTTATATTGATGGGTCTGAATAAGATTGCCTAGGTAGTAAATACCTGTAGACAGAGAAGCAGATTTGAGGAGTGAGCCCGGTAGTATTCCCCAACATTCAGATGTCACAAAGAAAAAGAAAAAGATAGCTAGCAAAGGAGACTGGGAAAGCACTGCCAGTGCAGAATAGAAAACCCAGCAGAGTGTGGTTTTCCAGCAAATCCAATTGAAGAAAAATTTCAAGGATTGACAATGCCACATGCTTCTGCTGGCGCGTTTAGAAAGACAGTGCCCCTCTTGCCGTTCTATGATTCCTTAATGTTGGGAGTGCACTTGCTTCTAGCAATTCCTCCTCCCTCTCTCTAATTTTTAACTCTATAGAATAGGAAGGTATATAACCAAGCTTCTTAAAATGGTATTTACAAAGTAATTGTAAATAGGTTTTGGGAGAGATGTGAAAGAGCCTCCGAAAAGCAAAGTAAGTAATCTTATTAACTATCATCTGTGATCAAGGGACCTAAGGTTCCTGATAAATGAACACTGAAAAAGTGTGAAGAAACTGTACATAAACTCTGGAAAATGATGGAGAACAAGAGTAATCAACTAGCAATGTTTTAAAGGATAATATACCGCAAGGGAAAAACAAACCAAAACAAATGACTTCCCCCACCCCCACTAATTTATGAGAACAAAAATGTAGCCCTAACAGATTTCTCTTTCAAAAACTCTGGTAGTTCAGTAGTAGGTTTGACAGAAGGACAGAATGTGACATAGGCATATATGTAAAAATAATTTAATTCAAAATTTAACCTACTTACTTACCGGCAAGTACAAGGGTAACATTCAACACAATGAATATTCCGCAAAATAGGCCAACTCTAAAAGTAGTCCATGCTGGTGCAGGCTATGGACAGAAGAACAGGATTTTGGGTACAGGGCAAAATATTGAGTACATTTAGTATATGCTGTCATAAATCAGTAGCATGAGCCTCGAAGTTCTACCATAAAATCAACAACAATACCTTATGATCTGTATTTTTATAAATCTGAACTATAGAATCATCTTTCATCATTCTATAATACTAGAAATAGAGTTGCCAGTTATTTGATTTCTTTTACAGAAATCTGAGTCGCTAAATAAACAAGATGATAATTTTAGGCTTCAAATTATATATACACTGATTTTATTATAGGAAAGATTTAAGTGCAATTTAGAAGTCTTGAGCATCTTTTGTTTATAAGTATTTTATGTCTTAATCATAAATAGCATTATTTTTTAAAATTTTGACTTCCAATTGTTCATGATTGTATATAGAAATATAATTGATTTTTATATATTGATCTTGTATTCAGCAATTTTGCTAAACACACTAGTTCTAGTAGCTAGTCTATAAATTCAATGGCTTTTCTAGGTCATTATGCCATTGGCAAAAAACCCCCACCCATTCTACTTTCTTTCTAATCTGAATACCTCTTATTTCTCTTTCTTACATGACTGCATTGGCTATAATCTCCAGAACAATGTTGAAGAAAAGTGAGTATCTTTCTTTGTTCTTAGTTAGGGAGAAGGCATTCAGTGCTTCACCATAAGGTAGAATATGATATTAGTTGCAGATTTCTTATAAATGCCTTTTATTGTGATGAGATTAAAAAAAGCTCTTTCTGTTATTGATTACCATTCTACTGTAGTCAGAAAACATATTTTCTATGATTTAAATCCTTTTTAGTTTATTGAGACTTGTTTTATGACACAGAAGATATCACTTAAGTGTTTTCTGGTATAATAAATATAATTTAATAAATGCTTTTGCAGGTTTAACTATTGTATTTTGGATGAAGCTATATAATAGCCCAGCACATCTGATACCCCCCCATTATTAAATATACATCTCATCTTAATCATTTGGTGAGAATGAAGTTAGTATGTCAATAAGAATAAACAAGTACAGGATAAGAAGAGATAGATGGGAAGACATTAAAATTCATTATGAAGTGAGATCTGGCATCTAAATTTTTAATACAAAAATAACAATCGTATTAACTACTTAAAAACTCTGAAACATTTTTAAAGTAATAAAATCGGCATATTTCATCAGCTATACATATTATATTGATTACGAAATCAGCAAATCCAACCAAACAACTAGAGACAAACACTGACCTGAGCAGCTCCCAAAGGGGGAACACGTAAACGTTTCATAGCTTTTTGTCTGTCACCATCTTCAAGTTCATTGGTCACCACGGCCTAGAAAGACACATTATTAAATTTTGACACAAGTTATACTAAACTTGAATAATGAGTAAATAATTCTGAACCATTTATAAATATGGTACTTTGATAACCTCTTGATGAATGAGTACTGATTAAAGAATAAAATCATGAGTAAGAATACAGGGTCTGGCACAAATAATGCTCTTTTTATTACACAATCTTTTATTACAAAATCATAAGCATGTAATTCTGTAACATAACAATATCACTCACACTCAAGCCCATAGTATGACATTTTAGGTGAAATGTTCAAATTAAAACTCTAAATTATTACACTCTACCAACCACACTCAAGCAGATCTTACTTCTGCCGAACCCTGTATACGTATATATTTAAAGGTAGAATCAACTATAATGGAGAACAGAAATGAGGAATTATTTGATTAAAAATAAGACATGTAAGTTATTGAAAATATATGGCATATGAGTCAGATTATATACCTCAGTTTCAGAGATGAGCTGGTTGATTTTCTTGCATGTATAAAATGGGGCCACTTCTACATGAGCTACTCGCCAATCTGCTCCACGAGATGTTTCCAAGATCTTGTCATGCTTTTTAAGGATTTTTCGAAACCCTGTAAAATTCAGATTCTACAGGGAAAAAAGAGAAATACTACTATAATTTCCGCCACCGTAAAAGAAGATGAAAGACAGATAATAAGCACCATGTGTACATAGCGCTTACTGATGACTGAGGACCGAAGGAAATGACAATGCTGTCATAAAAGCACTTACTGAAAGGATGAGACTCTTCTTTCTTATTTTATTTATTCATTTCAAAGTAGTATTTTTTTAATCAGTAATCGAAAGAAACCCTCAATATAAACCTTATTATTTCAACTTCAAGAAAATTAATGGAAGTTCTAAACTCAAAACATTTTTGTTTCTATTTTCCTATGAACAACTGTTCTCAATATAGCTAATTTATATTTATTCTTTGATCAAAAGAATATTTTCAGAAAATATTTCAGTTCACACACTGAATACATTGATAGTGGTAAGTTCTCTGCTTTTTGAAGGACTGGCATAGGTATGCGTTTGCCCCCACTACTATGCAAGCACGTACAAACCAGTATGAAAAACAGATCATCTATTTTTCGTAACTTTCATTTTGCTTCCATTCATTCTCAGTTTGGGGATGGGATTGCAAAGAGGAGTCAGTAAAAGAGAAGTGATCATACTTACAGTTTTGCTGATAATGGATAGAAGCTAGTGTTTTCCCTCCGTTTCTATAATATCAAAATCCTACTTTTCTACATTCTCAAATTCTGTTGTTTGATCAACATGCAAAAAAGCAGGAAACCATGGACATGCAAGGTTCTTTAAACCAGAGTTCTCCCAAAGTTGTGGATCACATGCCCCAATTAGTAAAAAGATGGGCACTCACTCCTAACTAGGCTTTGTTTGCTTGCTTATAATTTTTTTCTCATACTTTAATGGATCATCTTGAATTCTCCTTGGGGTTCATACACCATAACTTGTGGACTGTTTTCCAACAACTTTATCCTCATTCTCAAAATAAATGTAGTTTTACTGAATAAACAGCTTCAAAGAATAGAGGATAGATCAAAACTTACATAACAATTATTTTTGTTTTCCCAAGCAACTTTTTATAATAAGCCAAAACAAAAGCTTCTGGAAAACTGAAAAAGATTAACAAAGGTATTTCCCTGTGATATACAAGCATATTTAATGAAATATAAAATGTTAATGTTTTCTAAGAAAGAAGAAATACATTTTTTCTTTTTAAAAATAAATTATAAAGTTTATGGATAAATTTAAAGGAAAGGAATTTCCTTTCATACATATTTTATATAATTATTTTTCTAGTCTTCTAAAATTACTTTCCAACTGGGTGGTTCTTTCAATGATAAAGTATTAAACCACCAAAGAAGAAAGCAGAACCACAAAAGGGAAAGACAGAAATAAGTACATGGATGAACCACTTAGAGCACCGCAGACATGAAACTACCTTGACTTTTTCTTTTAAATTTCCAGGATTTACCCCTGGTAGTACTTTTGTTATATAACCTTCAGTTTTTATACTATATATAACCCTGTGATGATTCTAACCACTGATAACAAGTAATAATTACAAGAACAAAATGAAAAAAGAATAGTGCCTAAGGTCTCTCTAAAGATTAGAAGGGTGCTTTCGCCTAATTTAAAAGTTTATTATTGAACAAATCATGTTTTTCAATAAATTCTCTATAGATTTAACTATATAAATAAATCTATAAAGAATTACAAATGAATAAATGCCCTGTAATTCCAAAATATTGCATACATGATGGTTCAATCTTTCAGACTGGATTTTTAAAATACTAAGTAATATAATAGCTTAGATGTTCAGTCTGTATAAAACATTTGCTGTGATTTAACTGCTTTATCTGCAAGATTCAAATAATGAGTTATGTTGCAGCATGTGATTAATAAAACTGAAAGGATTCTTAGTGGCAAGGTAAACAATCATTATCTTTATTTATAAACATTTACTAAAAAATAGTTATAAATTCATTTTATTTAAAGAAATATAATTATTTATTGAAATTTATTGATTTATTTATAAGCAGTCAGTAATAAATAAGTCTTATTACTCTATTTGACCACCTGTGATAATGTGGTTTTAGCCAGTAAGAACATCAGAAATCCCAGTAAGAACCTAAAGAACAACAGTATGCTAAGGATTTTCCTTTCTGGACTGGCCAATCGGTACAGCTCAAGGTAATTCCACTTACTATAATTTCTCAGCTACTTAAAGTCTCTATTTTCCAGGGTAAGAACCTAAGTACCTGATAGTTCTGCAGCAGGATAAGACTGAGGTAGAACTCGCTGAAGGCCAGTTTAAGGTCTTTAATATTCCTGTGTTGGACACGTTCCTCGTGGGACAGGTGGAAGACTGGCTTTCTGCGCTGTCGCAGCGTAGTGACACCAGTGCTTTCTTTCTGCACATCCAGTGACGACTGCAGCTCATTCTGAAGCGTAGCAAACCTGCGCTGAGCCTCTGCGAGCTTTTCTGTAAGAAATAAAAAACAGAATTGTCAAATTATCATGATAAAAATGGTGGTGAAGGTACTCACTGACTTGTCTGAATTTTTACTAATTATTCTAGTTTGTTTTCCTAAAATTTCTAGGGAAAAAAGTTACATATAATATTTAGAACTGGATAGGAAAAAAAAGTTTTAATACCTTCCTTTCATTCTATCCCACACTTCCCTCTCTACAAAACCTCAGTTGTATCCTTTCTTTTTACAAATGAAGAAACAGAATTTTAAAAGCCACTAAGAGCAATAATACAAACGGTGGTACAGTCACATTGTAATCTGGCAGTTTGTCAGTTCTCAAAAGGCTCAACAGTTACCTTAAGATCCAGCAATTCTACTCCTACACACATACCCAAGAGAACAGAAAACATATGTTCACACAAAAACTTGGGCACATACACAAACTAGTATTCATAACAGTTAAGAAGTGGAAACAATCCATATGTCCATTAACCGATGAATGGATATGTCAAATATATGCACAATGGCATATTATTCAGCCATAAAAAGGAATGAAGTACTGATTTATGCTACAACACTGCATGAATCCTGAAAACATCATGTTAAGTGAAAGAAGCCAGACACAAAATGCCACATATTGCATGATTCCATTTATAGGAAATGTCAGAACAGGTAAATCCATACAAACAGAAAGTAGATTAGTGGTTGCCAGGGTCTAGGGGGGTAGAGGAAACAAGGCAGAGGAAAGAAGGGAAGGAAGAAGGAAGCAAAGAAAATGAAGTTGGTTTCACATAGCTTGATTTTAATAGAAACCAATCAATCACTTTTTAACGAAATAGAGAAAGTAAAATATACTGTAGACAATATATAAATAATTTCAATTTTCATCAGATGCGTTAACCAGAAAGCAAGCCAGGCTGACTACTTTAAATCACTTTCCCTCTACCCCCATCTTTTAATAGCTCTTCAGTAGCTGACTCTGCTGTAATATACTCAAGATTCAAGATATAGGAAAAACTGCTAATACAATGGGGATTTTACCCTAATTAATAATATATATGTAATTCACATTTTAGCATACACAAAAGCAAAGAACAAAACTAGTCATTAAGTCCTAACTTAAAATGTGGGTACTAGATACATATAATTACTTGTAAAAGGAACATTTAGTATTTCAGTGAGGTTCTTATGTTCCATTGTACATACTCAGTGGTAAAACAATATATAGTGTCTCAAATTCAATAAGAATAAAAAAATATATAGCAAGATGCTGTGTAATGGGATTATAGGAATAACTGTATAATAGGAATAGTTCTGAGTAACTATCCAATTGCTCTTTCATTTATATGAAGCCTGAAAATATTTAACAGCCAATAAATAAATCTGTTTCTACTGCCGGAATTTTCTGATATATAAATAACACTACTGTAAACTCCTTTCTTCTCTCCTTCCATCCCTTCTTTTTGGTACAGAAAGGGAAAGCACACAGCACTGGTGTGAGTTCCTAACATAATAACTGAAGCCAAAAAATTAGGACAGACCAAGAAAAAAAACCCAAAAACCAACCCTGAAGTTGTTTATAAACAAAGGAAAAAGCTTTTAGCGATCTATTTAAAACATTCCAACCAATAAAAAGAAGGGGTTTGCCTGTTTTAATTATGGAATATTAAAAACAACACACCTATATTCTAAGGGTTGTTTTTTTTTATGTAGGCACATAAAAATACTGCTGAGAAGCTAAGTTTTTTGAATGAAAAGAGAAAGCAAACTGGTCCAAGAAAAGAGAAAGCTGTAACATGAAGTGTTTAGGATTACTTGAAAAAGGACACTGCGTCACCATGAGGTTTACAACACTACAGCCTTCATGATTCTACGTCAGTGATTAGCAACATTATTACCAAAAAGGATGCCTCCTTTCAAAAATTACCCTCTTGTCCCAGGGTCTTCAAATATTAAAAGATTTTATCTATAAATCTAAATAAATGCCCATATCTTATTAACCAAAGATATGTAATAAAAAATAAAGAGCAATGAATGAATAACTTATATCAGGTTTTCTGAAATAGTGAAAACAGCTTCTGACTCCTCACATGACCCTAGAAGGCTGGGAATCAATTTGCTCATTTTACAAGCAAGTATACATGCAGGCCTAGGAAGATTAAATGGTAAACAACTTCTGCAAAAATAATAAGGTTCCGAAATTCAACACGTAATTGGTAGGTAACAGAATTGGTGTGAAAATAAATATCCACATTTTAGTAGTATTCATTCTATGTTTTGTTTGGCTTTTATAGCATTTGTTTTGGGTACTAAAAGGTTTCAGTCAAGACTACGCCTCACTTAAAAATGACCGTTCTAGTTGACTGTTAAACATTTTTGTGAGATGCAAGTGGGTGGAGGTAGGTGCCTAAGCTGAACTCACCCTGGTATTATTCAGTTTCTCATGTGCCCTAGTGTCTGAGGATTGCAGTTTACAAGACAATCTGCCATGAATAAAAGCAGCTAAACAAGGAGACAAACGATACTGTGTAGGACAAGTGCCAAATTTTATTTCTGTCAATCACATGTTCATATTACCTATCACTTCCTGACCTGGCAAAAAGTGAGTCTGAAGACTATGAATTTGTACCTACTCTGCGATGCCATCGAGAGATACATCTGAGTGGCCTTTCCAATACACGTAGAAAAAGGGAGCCATTAAGTCACAGGTGCCAAGTTTTTAATAGCAGAAAGCCTAAAATTGTTTCTGAACAGTAACCAAGTCTAAGATACCATTTTTCAAACTGAGGTTACATATAATCCAATATGGGGTCATAGAAGCAAGTTAATGGATCATAAATCAGGATTTTAAAAAATCAAATAGAAATAATTAAATATGAAAAATAATATTCGGTAGTATTGATAAGTATTGTTCCATGAAAAAATTTAAATATATTACACATACATACATACATAGACGCATACAAACATACATAAAACATACATATCTATGTATAACTCAAGATATAAAAATTATGTCTATTAAGAGTAGATATTTATTTTTCTTTGTGAACTTTGATGTATTATCTATTTTTTGTGATCTAAATGAGGTGGACACAGAAATCCTTTCCCAAAAAATTATAATAAAATGCTAATATCCTTTACCTCATTTTTCTTCATTTACAACCTTAGATCATATCCAATGGCCTTTTCTCAGTCTCAATGCTCTTTCCACTGCAAATGCCTTCCTCTTTTAGTCTCCTCTTCCTCAGCTGATGGCACATGGCTATCTATACTGCTGGTTCCTCTTTACCCTCCTACCTCCTAATTATGAAAATGATCTTTGTCCTTGAAAACTGCCATTCCTTCTGTGCATTTTCCCTTGCTGAAAATTTACCCATTTGCATGGTTTCAAATATTTCTATTTTTCCTCTGCCTTCCAGGTGCTTGAAAGGTACTGAAGAGGACATGTATATATGCCATGTCCTTTAATGGCCTGTGCCTTTGCACAGACTGTCCCCTCTGCCTAGGATGAAGTCCAGCCATCAAAGAAAGATGAGGAGGAGGAGGACACAGAGTTAAGATATTTGCTTCCCTTTTAATTAATTTATTTTTCGTTTGAAGGGAGTGACTTGCTAAGGAGGTTAAACTGGTAAAAAGGGAAGTTAACAATGCATTTATTCAGTAATTCTTAAAAGAGACAATTTGAGGAGTAAGGTCTCAAGCAACTGAAATTTAATCAGCAGTTGTAGAGATTGGGCATGCACTGTCAAGGGACATCTTTTCCACAAAGATTGGAGGGAAATTACTAAGGGTAAGAATGGCCATAGGTATTTGTGAGGAGGAATACATGGTATTCCTAAGTGTCATACACCAACAGGAGTTGAAGGCCTTTATTTTTATTTGTAAAGTAGGAGGTTAATGAGCATGATGGAGAAGATGGTGGGACCAGAGAGTTCAAGCAAATGGTATACGGTTTAGAAGAGCACTATGGAGTTGGTTTCACATGGCTTGATTTTAATAGAAAAATTACTTAAGTGATTACAATTAATCACTTTTTAATGAAATAGAGAAAATATACTGTAGACAGTATACAAATAATTTCAATTTTGGCAAAGGACACTGATCAGGACCCACAGGCAGGTTTGAAGACACAGTTAAGAATGCAACAATGAATTTATAGTGGTTTAAATCTGTTCAGCTATATGACTTTTTCCCAGCTGTCCTAAGCAGCTCAGGGTACGCATGAAGAAGGTCAATGGCTGGATCGGTGCAATTGGAGTTTCTTGCCAGGCAGAAGCATTACAAAGCAATAAGGTAAAAAGGACGAAAAGTACAAGGGACAAAAGTGGTTAAAATGACTGATGGAGATGGAAGTAATTCTGAGGGGCCTGTTCAACTGGAATACAATGAGGGATTCAAGGAACCTGAGTTTTGTGAGACAGAAAAAATGTGGGGATGGGTGGGGTGAAAATGGAGACAACTAAACTTGAACAACAATAAAATAAATATAAAATAAAATAAAATAAAATAAAATAAAGAGTAGGGAAGTTAACATATACAAAATTTAAAGGAGTAAAATATAAATAAACAGAGGTTCTAATATTTTCTTCTCAACTTCAATAGCATCTTGTAGATGCCACTGCAAACCGTGCTCTAGAGACAGATGTGAGTGTTTCACAATGCAGTGGGAGGGCATAAAACTGCTGTAATTAAAAAGTTGAAAGTGTAATTCAGCTCTGAGAGAAATAAGTTTCTGACTCTTTAAAGCTTTGGACTGGGCTACAGTGAAGCTCTATCAAGGTACTGCTTCACAATGAGGTCCCAAATCCTTGCAACTACAAGAACACACAGACAACCACCATAAGAAAGTCTTAAATACTGAGACCAGATGCATTCCCACCTTGGCTACAGAAAACACCCCTTAGGTACAGTAGGACAAGGATGATGAGCCCCAGTTTAAAACAATAACCAGATGTTTAAACAATGACATGGTAGAGTTTCTCCTCCTTTAGCAGCAGAAATTGTCTCTGGTATGTTGTACCAAAAAAACCCACTCACCTGAATAAAATGTGTTGATTTTGGCAAGTTCCTTCTCACAGGTTTGAAAAAATTTTTCTTCAAACTTGGCAAAATACCTCTTTACTGTGTCCTCATCTGTAACTGAAAGCAAGAAAAACAATATTTAAATTTAATGTCTGAAGGCCATTTAGGAAAACTAGGGAAATAAAATTTAAAGTGACTCTTCTTAGTCTTCAAAATAACAATATATGGATTTCTTTGGGAAAAAAAAAAAGAAAAGAACTGTGAACCCTATTAAGAAAAGACTAATCAAAGGCCTCTTCACAAGAACACAATGATTTTTTAGTTGAATAACATGCTAAACCCTCTGTTATAATAAATGTATAGAGGCAGAGAAAATAAGTGCCCTAAGACCAGAACACACTACTGTGGACAGAGGCAATCAAGGAAGATTCAAGATGTTCACAGTTGAAATGAGTAGGATTCTGCAGGAGAATAGATAAAATATTTCAGGAGAAAAAGAGATGCAAGAAAAAATGAAGGCATGAATATGTCATATGTTTCTGGAAAAAATGAGTTGACTGTTCTAACAATATTAAATTGCTATCTACTCATTTTTACTTTGGCTGGACAAGGCATAGAAAAAGACATGTAGACTGATAGTAAGATTATAAACTAGGTATTCCAAACTTTTAGATGCTGGGTAGAAACATAAATGAACTGTGCAAGTGGGTGATTATGCAAATATGGTGATAAATGGAAACAGCCACCTTTAGGATAAGGAATGGTATGGATTCTGGCAAGTTGGAGAGCATGTGACCATCTGGGTAGTTGCTGCCATGTGATGATGATATGGGACCCAGGTTGTCAGATCTTCTAAATTTTCAGAAGAGCCATAAATCTAGACATTTGAAAAAGGCTGTGTGTGCCAATCAGTGTAAGTCTCTGCAGCCTAGATTCACTATGTGAATTCTGACATAGCACACTGATTTACTGACTCCTATAAGTACAAATATATGCAGCTTCAGGAAGCCCCAAACCTTAACAGGTATGTTATGTGCCCAAGTGAAGTCCGACTAGACTGCAGACACTAATCACAATATAGAACCGCCCTATTTCTAGGTCTCTGGGGCACTCTAAGCTTGAAATGTCTAGAAAAACTATAGGTGCTTTTGCCCCCCAGATCCCTGAAATCTTAGAGCAATCCCAGAAACTCTTAAATAATTCACCTATCCAGGAATGAGAAATAATATTTCCCTGAGTAATATGCAACACACACATATACACACTAATTAATACTACCAGAGATTTTTTTAAAAACAAAAGCTTAAAATGAAGTTCTAAAAAGCAAATCAAATCTATTCACTTTATTCATATAACAAAAACATAAACAAATTAGTACTACATAAAATGTGAACTTTTATATACATCTATTTCTCTATTTCTTATGCTTTAGAGCTGAACAGACAATGCAGGATTCTATTGATTTTGCAGTAAAGAAAGGATGCCACCATAAGTTTCTCGTGTACACTCAGCAATTTAGATACAACAAAGGCTACAGCTGCCCAAGGCCACTAACAATTATTTTTTTCAGAGCACAAAGCAGGTCAAACATTTTTAAAAAGCTGACCTTGAGTTAAAGGTGCTTCACAGTAACAATGCTGCTATTATATAGCACCTGGCTATAGCTGATTTAAAATAATACCTTATTCTACTTAATCACCTACTATTTCTTTTTCTTTTATTCTCTGCTGTATTGTTAGGAAAGAAAATCCCAAAGCAAAAACTGGGCTTGATCATATTTACTTTGTTTCCCTGTTAACAGACAACTTTCACTAACCTAACCTATTTCTTCACTGATAGAAATAAACAAAGTTGTTCAGCAAATTAAACATAGCTTCATTAATAATATTAATGTTTATATAGAGACTGCATATTCAGCAACTTCAACTGCTTAAAATATTACTAAGAACCTAGAAATGAAAAATACAAGCCTCTAAGAAACTAATACAAAATAAGTTTTATGTACTAAAGTATGAACATTCTACCCATAAATCAATCTCATGTGAAGTCTTCATTTTCTCAATTTAGAGACTGTTTTGCCTAAAATACCACAGTCTATTATCTAGTTCTCTAGTTCACATGTAACTTAAGAGCCACAAATCAGAAGGCTGAGTAAGGTTTCTACAACTCTGAGAAGTTACATCAAACAGAGTAGAGAGGGAAAAAAGCTAGATTAAAAACAGCAAGAATAGCTATACAAAATAAGTTAAATAAATAAAATGTTCTTGTCCTCTCAGATTTCAAAAGACATAGTAACCAATTGCAATTAGAAGTACACTATTGGTAAAGAAATTATAAAAACACAATGAAAAGAACAGAAGAGAGTGTCCAGAAAGAAATCTGTATATATGCAGAGATTTAGATTAAGATAAAGGTGATTTCAACTCAGTGACAAAAGAAAGTACTAAATAACAAACAGCACTGGGTTCATTGACCATACATTTAATAAAACTCCAGACAAAGTTAAAGAAACAATATTATAGCCCTGGCTGATGTGGCTCAGGGGATTGAGCGCTGGCCTATGGACAAAAAAAGTTGCTGGTTTGGTTCCCAGTCAGGGCATATGCCTGGATTGCAGGCCAGGTTCCCAGTTGGGGGTGTGTGAGAGATAGCAGATTGATGTTTTTAAAAAAGGAAAAAAGAAACAATATTATAAAATACCAGAAAAAAATTAAATAACTCTACATAGTAAAAGCCTTCCTAAACACCACAAAAAACAGAGGTCATAAAGGGAATCACTGGTATTCTCACAAAATGAAATATTTCCTTTCCACAAGATACTATAAGCTAAATTAAAAGACAAGAAGAGACAGGAAAAACATATCTGCAACATTTAAAATAAATGATTCACATGCAAAATACATTTTTAAAAATTCTTACAAATCAATATTGAAAATATACTTCAAAAGATGAATGGGTAAGTCAGAGGAATTCATTCAGAGATACAAATGACCCTTGAACACATAACAGGATGCTCAATATCCTAGATATCAGGTAAATCCAACTTTAATGAAATATAATTTTTCAACCATCATATTGGAAGCAATTTTAAAATGCTATACTATTTTGGCAATGGTGAAGGTGAAGGTAAAGGAACACTCTCGCTCCTGTTGGTGGAAATGTAAATTTGTAAGGCCTTTTTGAAGACAATCAGTAGTGACCAAAATGCTCAGTGTGTTCAATCTCACATGGGAAATATGTTCTAAAGGAGTCTATGCACAAATGCATATACGTGCAAGTATGTTCATGCACCATTATTTTTAACAGTGATAAAGAAAACAAAGCGATGTCCAACAAAGAGTAGTTAAATAAATTACAATAATACTGCATAACACTATGTAGCCACTTAAAAAATACTATATATACTTCCTAGTATGTATGCAATTCCCAGAAGACACTGTTGAGGGAAAAATTTTAAATAATAGAATATATACAGCATGATCTCATTTATTAAAAATGCATATATGGATATTCTTACATTTATTCACAGAAATAAGATTGCAAGGATGCATTCCAAACTATTGTGGTCATCTCCTTTGAAAGAGGAGAGAATACAAGAGAAATTCTCATATTTTGCTCTCTATACATGTTGTATTGCTTGAATCCATTACAATGAAACTTACTCATGAAAGATAAATTATATTGTATAAATAAAGCATATTATTTACTGAAACAAAAGGAAAAACATGGCACACTAAAATCTTGAAATTATACATAATAAAACCTAACTAGCATAGCTAGATGAACAGAGTGCCTGTATTGGAATTTAGAGGTACACAGAATAATTATGTTTTTTATTTCAGTTGTGAGAAGTTGGCAGAATGCTGATTTACACAAGATCAATTTCTATTACAAGACACCTCCTATATCCTACCTGCTGAGTAATGTTAGAAGTCACCCTAAACTGAACAAAGAAAGAATTTCAGTGTTCCAAAACAAAACCGACCCAATTCCCTTGTTTTATAGGTGAGAAAGTACAGGTGTAGAGAACCTAAATAACATGAGGTTTTTTCCCCCTCCAGTAAAAATGTTTTACAGAAACTCGCTGTATTTTCTTAATATAAAATAAACATTATTGAAGTGACTACTATGTGTTACATGAATATATGGACTGAATTGTGCCCCCCTATTTATATGTTGAACCCCTAATCCCCAGTGTGACTTTATTTGGAGATAGATCCTTTGAGGAGATAATCAAGGTTAAATGAAGTCATAAGGATGGGGTTCCAATAGGAAGAGACATCCTCTCCCTCCATTCCTCTCTCGCTAGATGTGCACACACTAACAAAAGGTCACATGAGAAACAGCAAGAAAGCCCTCTGCAAGCCAGGAAGAGGGGCCTTACCAGAGACACTGACACCGTGATCTTTGCACATCAAGCCTCTAGAACTGTGGAAACAGATTTCTGTTTAAGGCACCAAGTCTGTGGTACTTTGTTACGGCAGCCCAAGCAGACTACAAAATGAACTTAACATGAATTCAATAATTTAGTCACAGAAGACTAAGCCTAGTTCAAAGATAGCTAGCATAGATAAGCACACCTTTTAGCAAGAATATCAATGATTGTAAGTTTAGCATTAACAACAACAAAAAATGACAAAGGCATAAAATAAATCTACAATTCATTAAGTATGACTCAGAGAACACTTTGCTCTGAGTTAAATAAATATTAATTTAGTCAGTTACACAAAAGAGATTGAGAGAGAGAGAGGGAAAATGAGGCAAAGATTTTTTTTGTCATTTCTATTTATGGTCTTACCTTCACTGCACATTTGCAGATGACAGGCAATTTCTTCCTCATCCACCTCCAAAATTACTAAGTTAACATCGAATAACCCTAAGAGTACTAATCAAGGTAAAATATTCCTACTGCATAGCAACCACCATCAAGTGCTTTTTACGGCAGTTTTCAGGAATACTTTTATTTTTATACCATCAGTGTCATCTTACTTCCACATACAATCTCTCAAAAATCAATTCTTTAAAACCACTATTAAGTTATTCATATATATGTTCCATTCACATTTTTATTGCTGCTTTCAATTTTCTTAAGTGCCAGATCTGTGAGATACTGAAGGTAGGGATTATTATCTTTTTTATCTTTATAGATCCTATACCCAACATAATGTCTGGTACCAGTATGTGCTTCATATATTGGTTTTTTGAATTGTAAATGTTGAAACAAATTTAATTATTTTGTGAAAATTATGATGTTTTATTAAAGTTTTCAAAAAATAAAGCTCAAACAATTGAATATTCATTCACAAAAAAATGAAGATGCACTCCTATCTTACACCATATATAAAAATTTGTCTAAACAGATCAAAGACCTAAATGTCGAAGCTAAAACTATAAAACTCTCAAGAGAAAACAGGCATAAATTTTCATGACCTTAGATGAGACAATGGTTTCTTAGATATGACACCAAAAGCATCATGATGAAAAAAACTGATAAATTAGACTTCCTCAAGATTAAAAATTTTTGTATTTAAAAGGCACTATTAAGAAAGTGAAATGACAACCACAGAATGAAAGTATCTGCAAACCATACATCAGATAAGGTGCTAGTATCCAGAATATATAAATAACACTTAAAATTCAACAATAAAAAGAAAAATATCTCAGTTAAAAATGGGCAAAGGATCTGAATAGATATTCCTCCAAATTGCCAATCACACATGAAACATTTCAACATCATCAATCATTAGGGACATGTAAATCAAAACCACAATGCCACTTCATACCCAGCAGGATGTCTATAATAAAAAGGAGAGATAATAACAAGTGTTGAGAAGGATGAGAGACATTGGAACCCTTATATACCACTGGTGGGAATGTAAAATGATGCAGGCACTTTGGAAAACAGTTTGGCAGTTCCTCAAAAAATTAAATATGAAGTTACCATATGATCTAGCAATTTCACTCCTAAGCATATACTGAAGAGAAGTGAAAACATATGTTCATACAAAAATTTATACACAAATGCTCATTGCAGCATTATTTATAGTAGCCAAAAAAGTGGAAACAGTCCGAGAGTCTACCAACTGATGAATGGATAAACAAAACATGGAGTATCCATATAATGGGATATTATTCAGCCATAAGAAGAAATAAAGTATTAGTATATGCTATAGCATAGATGAACCTAAAAAAAAATCAAAGGGAAAGAAGCCACCCTAAAGAACATGTACTGCAAAATTCCACTTATGAAAGGTCCAGAACATGCAAATCCATAAAGACTGAGAAAGTATATTAGTGGTTGTCAGGGGCTCCTGGAGAAGGGGAGAATGGGCAGTAATGAAATGTTCTGGAATTAGATAGTGATGATGGCTACACAACCTTGTGAATATATTAGAAACTGCTGAATTATACACTTTTAAAGGGTGGATTTTATAGTATTTGAACTATATTTCAATAAAAAATGTTTAACTCTATAACAAAACAGTGATAAATCAAAGCATATTCATTTATTCAAGAAATAATTATTCCACCTATTAGATGCTAGGCTCTGTGCTAAATGTTGAAGATATAAGGATGAACAAGCTAGACGTGGTTCCTGCCTTCACAGAGGTGGCATTCTAGTGACTGAGGCAGGAAGAAATTCACGCAAAATAATTACAGAATTACAAGCTGAAGAGTGCTGTGAAGGCAACAAACAGGGTACTGAGATAGAGGGAGTGGTAAGTACTCGGATGGATGACCATCCTTTTTGGCAGATTAAGAGATGGTTAGAAAAGACCTCTCCCTTAGGAGATAACATTTAATCTGAGACCTGAACCTAAAGAATAAGAAAAAGCAAGGGCAAAATGATTCCCAACAGGAAAGAAGGAAAAGCATATTAAGAAAGAAACTGAGGTGCCCAAGAGGACCCAAAAGCAAGTCAAAATAAGGTTAGAGGGGTAGACAAAGGCCTTCACACACCGGAAGGCCATAATAAGGAGTTTGAATTTAATTCCAAGTTCAATGAAAAGTACTGAAGAATTTTAAGGAGGTTTCTAGGAGGGAAAAATGTAGAATTAGTTTACTTTTGCTAAATAATTTATAATAGCATTCCCAGGACATTAGGTATATGGAAAAGGAGAACAATTTCAAGAAATTCATCTTCCGGCCAAGATGGAGGCATAGGCAGACGCACTGTGCCTCTTCTCACAACCAAATTAAGGACAACAAAGATTTAGAAACAAGAAAACAACCAGATCTCAGAAAATCAAACTGTTTGGAAGTCCAACAACGATTCATCCAGACAGGTAAGAGGGGCGGAGTCGCGGCAGGAAAAAGCGGAGGTGCAGACCGGGCACACAGGCAGCAGCGGCTGGCAGCCCCCAGGTACAGAGGCGGTGGCTAGCAAACCCCGGACACGGGGCAGTAACTGTGCAGAACCAGTGAGGCCGCACAAGGCAGCTGGCTGACCGGGTGGTCCCACATTCACGTGCAGATAATCCAGGCAAAGGGGAAGCGGTGAAAGGAACTGGAATCTGAGAGAGAGTAAAGCAAGCGCCATTATCTCCTCTCAGACCCCGCCCCCACATACAGCGTCACTACCCAGCGACCGGGCTGTCCTGCCCTGGGGAACACCTGAGGCTCCACCCCTCACTGCGTAACAGCCGCGACTAGATAAAACAAACAAACAAACAAACAAACAAACAAACAAAACCCAGAAATGGAAATGGCTCAAACCGGAGAACAGATCAAAGCCCCAGAGCCAATTTATCTAAGCGATGAAGAGATTGCCAACCTATCAGATGCACAATTCAAAACCCTGGTAATCAGGATGCTTACAGAATTGGTTGATTTTGCTCACAAATTAGATGAACAAGTGAAGGCTACAGTAAGTGAAATGAAGAAAGCTGCATGGGGAACCAACAGAGATGGGAGGAAAACTGGGACTCAAATCAATGGAGTGGACCAGAAGGAAGAAAGAAACAACCAAACAAAAAACGAGAAAGAAACAAGAATTCGAAAAAACGAGGAGAGGCTTAGGAACCTCCAGGACATCTTTAAACGTCCCAACATCCGAATTATAGGGGTACCAGAAGGGGAAGAAGAAGAGCAACCAGTGGAAAACTTATTTGAACAAATAATAAAGGAGAACTTCCCCAATCTGGCAAAGGAAATAGTCTTCCAGGAAGTCCAGGAAGCTCAGAGAGTCCCAAAGAAGTTGG